>PVIU01028940.1:0-18278 GCA_004026605.1 Ondatra zibethicus
GAAGATGTGTGGATTGATATCCGGGTCTTCTATTTGGTTCCATTGGTCCTCCTGTCTGTTCTTATGCCAATACCATTGCTGCCTGTTTGTATTCTTGTCCTGGTTTCCTTCAATAGTGTACTATAATGTGAACGTGTAAGCCAAATAAAGCCTTTCCTCCCCAACTACTTTTTTGGTCATGGTGTTTCATTGCAGCAATACTAACCCTGACTAAGACAATAACTATATATATAATTGTGTCCAGTCTGGCCTGGAACTCACTATGACCTTGAACTTCTGGTCCTCTTGGGATTACAGGTATGTGTCACCACCAATTTGTTTTATATTGCTTTTTCAAAGGGTTTTGGAGCTGCTGGAGGGTGTCCCCACCTTCTGCAGACTTTCTGAATAACTGAATAATGATAATTTGAGGATAGTATGTTTTTTTCTGAATATAAAGACTAAAAATGTAGTTCCTTATTTTAGAGAAATAGTGAGGAAAAACTGAAAAGAGAAGGAAAAAAAGAGAAAAACTAGTAGCCAAGCTGGCTATGGTACTTCAGGAGGTTGAGGCAGGAGAATCATAAGTTTGAGGCCAGCTTAGACAACATAGTAAATTCAAGACAAGCTTGGGATACCTAACAAAACCCTTTCTAGAAAATGAAAACGGGGGCCAGCAATATGGCTCAGGAGATAAAGATGCTTGCTGCCAAACACCCTAAATTTAGTGTTCAGGATTAACGGTAGGTGAATTCCTGAATGATCTTATACTTTATCTCAACCTAGGTTGGTACTGTGGTGAGGTTGGTTACAAACTCAAACCAAATGTGCCTGGAATAGTGATGGTTTGAAGAAGATCAAAACATCTTAAATCTTAAGTATGACTTACCTATCTCCCACTCTGAAGAGGAACTAACTATATGACAAGGGGCTGAAGTTACCATGCAAGGCTAGCAAATGTCTTAGCTGCTTTCCTGGGCCTGCCTGCTAATCTTGAATTCTCTCCAAATTCTCAACGGTTGAGTTATACAGAAGAAGACAGAATTTTACATTAGTATTTAATCTCCTGAGTTCTCAAAAGTTTAAAATTTAAAGGTGTGGCCACATATTCATTTAATCCCAGCCCTGGGGAAGCAGAGGCATGTAGACAACTGTGAGTTGAAGACCACCCTTGTCTGCACAGCAAGCTCCAGGCTAGACAAGGATACATGGTGAGCCCCGTCTCAAAACAACAAAGTTTAAAGTTATAAAATTCTTCTCCTATCCACCCCATCCCCCCACCCTCACCTTCAGTTCTCTATCTCAAGAGAAATGGAACTGAAAAGTCTGCAGCTTGGGATCCTGTGCCTCCTTTACTGAATGCTAGGATTACAGACGTGTGACTAGTCTAGCCTCCTACTCACTTTGCAGCCAAGGATGCCCTTGAACTCTTGATCCTCTTGCTTCCTGCTCCCGAGTCCCAGGATGATAGGTGTGGACCACCACAGCTGGTTCTTTTTATTTTATTTTTATTATATCTTCTCATATAAAACATGGTATAGTTTTTTAAGATTTGTTATTTTTATTTCTGAGGGTGAGGTTGCAAGAGTTTGTGCACACAGGGTATGTGCAGGTTCCTATGGAGGCAAGATGGCAGTAGAAAAGGCAGTTGTGTCTGGGTCCTGCTGTAGCTGGGGTGGTGTCTGTGGCCTGTATCACCTCAGGAAGCACATGTGATGAAATCAGAGGGTTGTGCTGAACTGACCCTACCCTTCACTGGCCCTAGGATAGCTGACCCTGCCCCTCACTGGGTACTTTAGCAAGAGAGCGGGCCCCAACCCTCATGGGAGATCTGTACCTCTCCCACATCTCACTACAAACATGGGAGAGCTCTGGCTCCCCCTGAAGGGGTGACCCCAGGGGCTGGGACAGACTAATTCTGCTACCACCCAGGCCCGCAGACGGGCCTTGGGTCGGCCCACCCTAATGTCTACTCCATCTAGGACCTGCTGAAGCTTGTGAAGGGACTGGTCCTGTGGGACAGTAATTGTAGGATCTGCATGACTCGTGGAAGTTGAGGTATATCCCAGAGGAGTGAGGGTCCAGTGAGGAAGGTGTGCCAGAAACCAGAGGCCTGGGACCAGACCAGCCACTCATTGCAAGGAACATTTGCTAGTAAAGTTGACAGAACGAAAGGGTGCGCCGTGTGGCACAGCAAGGCTCCCGATGCCACCAGAGTGAATGAAGAGGTGTTGGAGAGGCAGGAAAAATGCAGGAGCGAAGAGGTCTTTTGTTTGTTTGTTTTGTTCTTTTTTGTTTTGTTTGTTTGCTTGTCTTATTTTGGTTTGATTTTTTTAACTTTCTTTTGGGGGAGCACTGCAGGGGTGAGGGTAGGATATGGAAGGAATGGGAGGTGAGCAGAATTAGGGTGCATGTTGTGAAATTCCCAAAGATTCAATAAAGAAATGTTAAATCAAAAAGAAAAAAAGGGGGGGCTAGAGAGATGCCTCAAGGATTAAGAGCACTGGTTGCTCTTACAGAGGTCCTGAGTTCAACCACATGGTTACTCACAACCATCTATAATGAGATCTGATGCCTTCTTCTGGTGTGCAGGAAGATATGAAGGCAAAACACTGTATACATGATAAATAAATGAATCCTTAGAAGGAAGGAAGGACGGAAGGAAGGAAGGAAGGAAGGAAGGAAGGAAGGAAGGAAGGAAGGAAGGAAGGACAAAAGAAAAAAGGTGCTAGGAAAGAAACACAGGTATTCTGAAAGAGTAGCAAGTATTCTTAACACTCCATTTCTCCAGCCTTACACATTCTTTATTTTATAGTGCATTCTTCCTTTCTCGTGGGAGTTGGTTTGCTCCTTCCACCATGTATGTCTAAGGTATCAAACACAGGTCACCAGACCTTTTGGCACGGTCCTTAACCCACTAAACCATTACACCAACCCAACCCTCTTCAATCTTTATGGTGAAGGCTATAAAATGCCACACACACACACACACACACACACGTATGTATGTATGTATGTATGTATATATGCCCATCAGTACTCAGTGTAGATGACCCAGATCTTGTTGATAGCATCCTAAGCATCCATGTGAACATTCATGTGAACACACACTTGTAATCCCAGAACTTGTGAGATGGGAGCAGGAAGATTACCCTAGGATCAAGATAGTCCATGCTGGCTACCTTGAGTTTGAGGCCAACCTGGGACTCAAAACCTGTCTCAAAAAAAGAGATAGGGATGGAGACATGACTCCTTGTTCTTCCAGGGGACCCTGGTTTAATTCCCAGCATCCATGTAGTAGTTCACAACCATCACCAGGCCCAGGAGGTCCAATGCCTTCTTTGACCTCCATAGTCACCAGGCACACACACAGTACACATACATTTAGGAAGATGTTGTAATGAGGCAAGAGCGGGCTGCGACCCACTGCCCAGCTTGCTTAACCCCCAAAATAACCACACAGAAAGTGTATTAATTAAATTACTGCATGGCCCATTATATCTAGCCTCTTCTTGGCCAACTCTCACATCTTGATCTAACCCATTTCTATTAATCTGTGTTCACCATGAGGTCGTGGCTTACCAGAAAAGATTCAGTATGTCTGACCTGGAGGCTCCATGGCAGCTCTCTCTTCCTGCCTTCTTTCTCCCAGAGTCCTCCCCACCTATCTAAGTTCTGCCCTATCAGAAGGCCAAGGCAGTTTCTTTATTTAACCAATGAAAGCAACACAAATACAGAAAAACCTCCTACACCAGGCAGAACCCCCTACATCTAAAAAAAAAGAAATGTAGAAAGAAAGCAGGACATGGTGGCGCACACCTTTAATCCCAGTGCTCAGGATGCAGAGGCAGGGGGATATCTGTGAGTTCAAAACCAGCCTGGACTATAGAGAGAGTTCTGATGTGGAATTCCTCTCTGTATGCTGTGAACATGTTTTATTACCATTGGTTAGCAGGAAGAAAGAAAGCAGAGTCAGGCAGACACCATGTAGCTGACAAAGGGGAAAGATGACAGAACCTTACTGGTAAACCACAGCCTCATAGCGATATATAGATTAGTAGAAATGGTTAAGATATTAGATAAGAGCTAGCTAGAGCCAGGCAATGGTGGCGCACACCTTTAATCCCAGCACTCAGGAGGCAGAGGCAGGTGGATGTTTGTGAGTTCGAAGCCAGCCTGATCTACAGAGCTAGTTCCAGGACAGCCAGAGCTATTACACAGAGTAACTCTCTCGAAAACAACAACAACAACAACAAAAAGCTAGCTAGAAATATGCCTGAGCTATTGGGCAAACAGTGTTGCAATTGATATAGTTTCTGTGTGATTATTCAAGTCTGGGCAGCCAGGAAACAAAAAAACAGTCTCCACTTACAAAGTTCCAGTCCAATGTGGACACACAGTGAAACTCTATCTCAAAAAAATAAAATAAAATAAAATTCAAGGCAGGTGTGACCTTCTAGGCCTGGCCCTCATAGCCTACTTCTGCCAGCCAGGATTCACACCCTAAAGGTTCCACAAATCCCCCTAAACAGAGCACCAGTTAGGGAGCAAGTGTTCAGACACACAAGCCTGTGGAGGAGGCTCACATCCAAACCCTGGCAGCATAAGGCCTGCCTCCAGCTTGGGACTGGCCTATGCTGCACAGAAAGACATGGCTCAGAAAAAACAAGAAGTCAGGATAGGGAGTTGGCTCCGTGAGCAAGGGGTGTTTGCTGTCAAGCCAGACAACCGGGATCCCATCCCCAGGACCCAAATAGGGAAAAAAGAGGACCAATTCCTGCCAGTTGTTCTCTGGTTTCCACTTACACACCAAAGTGCTGAGTACACACACACACACACACACACACACACACACAGAGAGAGAGAGAGAGAGAGAGAGAGAGAGAGAGAGAGAGAGAGAGAGAGAGAGTAAAGAATTTCAAATGCTGCTTTTGTTGATGATATTTTTGTAAGGATCAGGCATATCTAATACCATGAGTACTACTAAGCAATAAGTTTTTTTTTAAAACTATTCTCATTAGTTTACTTTGTGGGTGTGTATGTGGGCATGAGCATGTGAGGTCAGGACATCTCGTGAAAGTCGAGTATTTCCTTGAACCTTATGGGTCCTGGGGATAGAATTCAGATCACCAGACTTGGCAGAAAATGCCCTTAACCATACAACTGATCAGTTTTAGATGTTCTCTCTCATTAATGTTTTCAAACTATGCTACCTTTGGCAAACTGCTTCTTTTCCAGAAAAGACAGCATGAGAGACAGCGAGAAAGCTAGCAAACTTGACTGTCCATCTCAGCCTCCTTCGTTCAGTGCTGAGAGGCTTTTCTCTTGGTCAGTCAACAAATACATGTTGGCCACACTGTGCTGACCACTGAGGGCTGACTGCACTGTGCTGGCCACTGAGGGCTGACTGCACTGTGATGGCCACTGAGGGCTGACTGCACTGTGCTGGCCACTGAGGGCTGACTGCATTGTGCTGGCCACTGAGGGCAGGACAATAGCAAGCAAACAGCCTCTGCTTTCACAGAATGCACTCAGGAGACAGAGGCAGGAGGACAGAGAGTTAGTGGCCGGCCTGAGCTACATGGAGAAGAGGGGAGGGAGAGGAAGGGGGAGGAAGAGAGAGAGAGGAAGATTCAGAGAGAGATGGAGGAAAGAGAGAGATTTGGAGAGCATGAGAACTCTCTAAGGAGAAGAGGAGGAAATATAACTTTGAATAGAATTAGTGGTTTCGCTGATTTGTTTTATTTGTTTGAGATAGGGTCTCTCTGTGTAGACCAGTGTTTCACGAGTTCTAATTTGTCCTAATAATGAAAACCCAGAGCCAGATATCGGGGTAAATGCTAAAAGATCATAGAGACAAAGGAACAAGCTACAGCCAACTCTTACCTTGCTAACTCCTCAGCCAAAAAAAGGGCCAAGTTCCTGTCTCCTCCCGCTTTATATTCCTCTCTTGGCCCAGCCATATCACTTCCTGTCTGTACAGACCTCCAGACCTCTACTAGTGGCTAGTTCCGCCCTCTGATCTTCAGGCAAGCTTTATTTGTTAGAGCACAAACAAAATATGATCCCAAACCAGGCTGGCCATGAACTCAGATCTCCTACCTCTGTTCTCAGGGGCTGGTATCAAAGGAGTGCACAACCACACTGAGATTGCAACATCTTCTTGTCAAAGCCCCTGGGAAGAGGACAACTGAGTCCAAGTCCTAAGGTTGTGGTGGTAAGTCAAGTAACTCTCTGGACACGCGATTGCAAACAACGGCTCTAAGGTCTGAGAAAGAGCAAAGGGCTAATGGGGCTGAAAGAAAATGATGAGGAGGGCAGAAGAGTTCAGGAAGGCGAAGGCTTCCAAAAGAGAAGAGTTTGTTAGGGGCTGGGCAAGTGGCCTGCGATGGAGTCCACAAGTTTCTGCAAGTTTTAACCAAACTCTCTTCTCAAGATCGTTGTAAGGTAGGAAATTGTCAGCCGGGAAAGATGGCTGCAGTCCGGACACTCAGGGGGCTGAGGTAAGAAAACTGGGAGTTTGAGGCCATTTGGAGCTTTAAAGGAAAAACGAAAACATAGTACTTTGAAAGACAATAGAATCTCAGCAGACAGAAATGCATGGCGTTTTAGGTAGGGCTATGGTAAATGTGGGATTAATTTGTATGTTAAAACTCCATAAGTCGATTCCCAGCACACACAAAACAAAATAAAATGAAATGCCTACATAAAGTAGGGCTGGGGATTTGGCTAAGTTGGTAGAGTGTTAGCCTATTATAGATGGAGTCCCAGGTTCTGCTGCCAACACTGCCTAAACCAGGTGTGGTAGTAAACACTTATGAGCCTAGAACTCAGGAGGTGGAGACAGGAGGATCCGAAGTTCAAAGTCAGGCCAGCAAGATGAGTCAGTGCTGCCAAGGCTGATGACCCATGTTCAATTCCTGGGACCCACACTGGGGAAAGAGAGAACTGACTCTTGCAAGTAACCCTCTGACCTCCATACATATGCTGTGTCATGCTCATATAAGCACACACACAGTAAATAATGCAATAAAAAAATTTAAGTGTTTAATGTTGTTGGGCACGGTGGCACTCACCTTTTCACCAGTCACTTGGGAGGTAGAGGCAGGCGGATCCCTGAGTTCGAGGCCAGCCTGGTCTACATAGTGAGTACCAGAACAGTTAGAAAAACTATTTAGAAAAAAACCTGTCTAAAAAATATATATATATAAAAATAAAAGAAGATGTGATCTCTCAGCTTCCTGCTGGCCCCTCCATACCTGCCACTTGCTGCCATGCTTTCCTGCCAACGTAGGCTGTTATCGCTCTGGAGACACAAGCTAAACACGCTTTCTCCTCCAAGCCGCCTTGGTCTTGACATGGTATTAAAGCAGCAGAAGAGCAACTAGCACAGCGATTCTGCTGGCCTTTATTTTAGTGTTTGTCTCATATTTATTTGTTTTGTCTTCTGTGTATGAGTGTTGGCCTACATGTATGTATGTGTTCCATATGCATGCTTAGTGCCCCCAGGATTCAGAAGAGGGCGCTAGATCCCCTGGAACTAGAGCTACAGAAGCTGTGAGCTGCCATGTGGTTGCTGGGAACTGAACCCAGGTCCTCTACAGGAGCAGCAGAGCTCTTAGCCACTGAGTCATCTCTTCAGCCCAGTCAGTGTTGTTGAGACGAGATCCCAATCTGTGATCCTAGCCAGCCTGGAGCTCCTATTGTAGACCAGGCTAGCCTCAAACTTACAGGTATCCTCCTGGCTCTGCTTCCGAGTGCTGGGATTATAGCGGTACATATATACCCCACGTCAAGAGGTGCCCCTGCTGCATATCTAAGAGAGATCCTGCAGTGACAAACCAACTGTAGCTTAGAGATGGCTGCTAGGGCACTGTCCTTTAACAGACATCGTAAGTGAAAAGTTGAGAAACAAACAGAGGCCCCAGGTCACTGGGAACCCACACAGACCTAGTCAATTCCATGTAATATTCGGCCAGTGCATAAATCTGATGAACCAATTAATTATCTGCAATTCATTATGAACACTGTGTTTAAAGCTGGATTTCTTTCTTTCTTTCTTTCTTTCTTTCTTTCTTTTTTTGATTTTTGAGACAGGGTTTCTCTGTCGTTTTTGGTGCCTGCCCTGAAACTTTCTTTGTAGACCAGGCTGGCCTCGAACTCACAGAGATCCACCTGCCTCTGCCTCCCAAGTGCTGGGATTAAAGGCGTGCGCCACCACCTCCCATCTTAAAGCTGGATTTCTAAATGATAGCATTTCCTAAGCAAAGGAGCTTTTTCTCCCAGTTTATGTCCTAAGAGCTCAAGATTTTAATTAACAATGAGGGGTAAAGACACCTGGTACCAGCAGGCAGTCAAGTCTGGGAACAAAGGTGAATGAAAACCAGTGGAGGAGCTGGCTCCGATTCCAGAGTCTAGAGACCAAAATTGTTCTCAGGAACAGCCTAGCCCTGGGACAGTCTTTTGGTTCTATTGACAGATTGAAACCTAGGGAGAGGGAATGAATTTTCTTATCTCCAACCCACCAATCACAAGTCTGTGAAATATTAATGTGTCAAGCTAAAATGATCTCCAGTTCTCCAAGAGGTATCCAGGTAACACAACTCAGCTACGTCAGAAATTAGAAAAGGGCCGGGCGGTGGTGGCGCATGCCTTTAATCCCAGCACTTGGGAGGCAGAGGCAAGCGGATCTCTGTGAGTTCGAGGCCAGCCTGGTCTACAAGAGCTAATTCCAGAGCTCCAAAGCCACACACACACACACACACACAGAGAGAGAGAGAGAGAGAGAGAGAGAGAGAGAGAGAGAGAGAGAGAGAGAGAGAGCTATATAGACAGACCACTTACTATGTTATGACAGTAAGGTTATTTTATCCAGCTGGGTGGTGATGGTGCACACCTTTAATCCCAGCACTCAGGAGGCAGAGGCAAGCTGATCTCTGTGAGTTCAAGGCTAGCCTGGTCTACAAAGAAAGTTCCAGGACAGCTAGGGCTACACAGAGAAACCCTGTCTCAAAAAACCAAGAAAGGGGAAAAAATATTTATATATATATATATATATATCAAAATCAACTAATTCCTGGCCAAGAAACAAAGCAAAGTGGCCCCAATTTTCAATAATTCAGATTAAAATTGGTAATAAACAACTGCGGTCCAGGAGGCTGGAGACATTGCTCAGCAGCTAAAAACATATACTACTCTTCAGAAGACCTGAGTTTGATTCCTGGTACTCATATCAAGCATCTTGCTCCTCTCTCATGTGCACATACTTCCACACGGATGAACACTTGCTATCCTTGCAGAAGGCCCTAGGACCCACATCACAACCACCTGTAACTCCAGGTCCAGGAGATCTGACCCCCCCCCCGGCATCCATGGGTATTGCATATAAGCAGTGCACATACACAAAAATAAAAATTAATTTAATTATTTTGTTTTGGGGAACAAGTTCTTTCTATATAGCCTGGCTGGCCTATGTCTTACTATGTAGATCAGGCTGGCCTTGAATTTATAAAGATCTGTCTGCCTAAGCCTCCTGAATGCTATTAAAGGTATACACTACCACACACAGTTCAATATTAATTTAAGAAAAAACAGCCAAAATCAAGCTAGTCAAGATAGAATATGCCTTTAGTGCCTTTAGTCCCAGCACACAGGAGGCGAAGGCAACAAAATCTTTTAGTTTTAAGCAATCCTGGCCTATAAAGACAAAGTAAGTTCTGAGCCAGCCAGGATACAAAGTGAGACAGACCCTGTCTCAAATACATACACACATACACACACACACACTCAAAAAAAAACTGACACTATTTTTTAACATCATGTGCAAAAAAAAAAAAAATCAGGTACAACTTCAGGATGAGACTCCAGAAAATTTTTGTGCACTACTGCCCTGAGACAGCCCACGACTGCCCATGGGACAGCCCACGACTGCCCTGAGACAGCCCACGACTGCCCTGAGACAGCCCACGACTGCCCTGAGACAGCCCACGACTGCCCTGAGACAGCCCACGTCCTGTATCAAGGTCATTGTTATTTTACCATCGCACACTGGAGACAACACCCTGTCTGGACAGCTCAGCGTGGAACTTCTGGTCTGATTTCCCTTTTTGTCTCTATGATCTGCCCTAGCAGCTCAGCTTGGTGATAAGTATGTGAAACCTTAACAGAAGCGTAGGGATGTGTTCCTTTCTGCCTGCTCTTGACTGTGAGTGTGCGGTGCCTCCCTGTCTAGATCCCTGCCACCTCACTTCCCTCCTGTGACATCTGTAACCAGGAATTGTGAGCTAAAATAGCCACGCCCCTTTAAAAAACAAAACAAAAGAGGTGCATAAGAGAACCATGAATGAGTTATAGAATACTCAGGACATATTCTAAGGGGGGGGGCGGGGACAGCAGCCTAATCTGTTGAGATTAAAGGTGGTTTCAATATTCTTTTTTGTGTACATCTATAATTTCACATTTTTCTACAGTGAGTGCTGGAGAGATGGTTCACTGCTTCAGATGCTCCTGCAGAGGGCCTGGGCTCAGCTGGCTCCCAGTACCTACATCAAACAGCTCATAACTGTAACTCCAATTCTGGAAGAGTTGAGGCCCCCTTCTGGCCTCTACAGGCACCTGTCCACGTGTGGTACAAACACACATATACAAATTTTTAAAAATATTTTTAAACCTACAGTAACTAAACCTTAAAAAAATTCTTTCTTTTTGATACAAGGTCTCTATTTATGCAGCTCTAGCTGTTCTGGAACTCACTATGTAAACCAGACCCCGCTGTCTCTGCTTCTGGAGTCCTAGAATAAAAGGTATGGGCCGCCATCCCCAGCTCAAGTCATTTTTTTTTAAGCCAAAGTAGACACTTAAATTACTTTTATTCTGTTTCTAGTTAGAAAGGTAATTTGATTCATCGATGGGCCAAGTAAGATATCTCGCCCCTTTCGTCCCGGCACTCCGGAGACAGAGCAGACATGCCCATGAGTTTCAGGACAGTCTGGTCTACATAGCAAGTTTCAGGCCAGTCAGAGCTACACAGACAGACTCCGTCTCTAAACAACCCTTCCCCGTGGCTAGAAAAGCATACAGCCTCAAATGTGTGCACCCCCACCTAGATTTCGTAATGTTGAACGCTTACTGAGTTCTAGGTATTGTTTGCTTGTGTGGCCTCCTGTGATCCTCCTGTGATCCTCCTGAAGAAAGTCTTGTCATGGAGCTCATTTTAGGAGTGAAGATACTGAGAGTCATCCAAAGTAAGAGCATTGCTAGCCAGGGCTCCAAAACCAGCGCCTGGCTTTAAAAAAACAATAGAGCACAGGGCAGGGAGACAGCTCAGGACAAACGCGCTTGTCGCGCTGAACCGGAGACCGGGGTTCAGTCTCCAGAACTCGTGAAAGGTGGGAGTTGCTTTCAACCCCTACACATGAGCTGGGGCACAAGGCCGTCCACACTCACACACACATTAATAACAAATGCAATTCTTTTAAAGAGTCATGCCATGCACGGTACTTCTCTACCGTTGTGCAGAGAGACAAAGGGAGGCCTTGGGGGTTCTAACTATACGCTTTGCGCTTTGCGCTTTGCGTAGTGGAGTTGGGCCGCTCTGGTCACCTCATCGACTGCTCCCAGCGCTCCGCTTCCTATTTCTCTTGGTCTACTGACCTGCTTCAGAGAACGGGTGCCTCACCCCCCTGTGCCTCCCCTCTGCAGTCCCAAATTGAAGCCTTTCTGTTCAGTGTCCATTCTTCTTCCATCCCACCACAACCTCCACAACACGGCTTGTTTTGGTTTCTTTTCTGCTTCTTTTTTCTGTTTTGGATTTATGAGACAAAGTCTTGCTGTGTATCTCAGGCTGGCCTCCAACTCACGGCAATCCTCCTGCCTCAGCCCCCTGAGTAACTGGTATTACAAGTTTATACTACCAAGTCTGGCTGATGTTCCTGTATTTTAGCAGCCCTACATAGACTCCCAGCCGTCTTTCTCTCTATCTCTGCTTTAAAGATTTATTTTATGACTGTTAGTCTACATGTATGTGTGCATACCACATGTGTGCCTGGTGCCCTCAGGAGCCAGAAGAGGGCATTGAAACCTATAACAAGTCTTTGTCCTGCCTGTCAGCTCCCAAATAATTATTACTTACTACTAATCATGGAAGAGACTTATTACTAATTATGGAAGTTCTGTCTTAGCTTAGGCTTGTCCCACTAGTTCCTAAATTAAGCGATTTATTTTAATATATGTTCTGTCACATGTGTGGTTACCTCATCTCCATACTGCTCAAGCTGCTTCTTCTGCCTCTGGCTGGAGACTCCTTCCTTCTTCCCAGAGTTCCCTCTACCTGGAAGTCCCGCCTATACCTCCTACCTAGCTGTTGGCCATCCAGCTTTTTATTACACCATGTAGGTGGTAATAACTGAACCCCAGTCCTCTGCATGAGCAGCAGGTTTTTAAGAATGCACACCAAGAACTTGTATAGTGCTCATGCCTGTGATTCTAATCCTTGGGAGGCTAACGCAGGTAGATTGCCTTGAGTCTGAGGCCAGCCTGGGCTACAGAGTGAGGCCATGTCTAAAAATAAAAAGTTAATATAGGAGCAGAAGCCAGGAGCAAATCCAGCCCTGGGAGCCAACCCAGTCCTGGGACACTGGCAGACCAGGATTGAGCCAACGACCTGACTCAAAGTCTGCGACCTCCACCAGAACCGGAGTGGGACTGAAGCAGTTACCTAAGACATAAAGAGAACAAGCTCCACCAGGAGCAAAAGCCAGGAGTAAACCCAGTCCAGGGACACAGGCAGATCAGGATTGACCCAGTGACCAGATCCAGAGTCAGCAATCGCGACCAGAACAGGTCCAACACCAAGCCAGGGACTTCTGCAAGAGGAAATTCAGACCAAGATTTACAGAAACAGATCAAAGCCAGCAGACTGGGCCAAAGTAGGCCTGAGACAGCAAACTCCAAGGGAGCAAACCAAAGCACAAAAGCACTGAGCTACCCCCAGGAACAGGAATAACCAACGGGGTAACTAGAACTGTGACACTGACTGTACCACGAGGAACAACTGAGCTTTGGATTCACTGGCACCTAGAAGATTATTCAACAGAATCTGAGACAGCACCAACTACACCTATTAGAGGAAAAGATGAGTAGAAAAGGTAAGATCACATGCTACACCACAAAGAGCAACACAATACCAGTAACACCTAAAGACCCTACAAAAGTAAGACCTAAACAACCAAATATGGATGAACCAGAAGAAAATGATCTAAAAAATAACCTCAAGAGAATGTTTGAAATTCTTAAAGATGAAATGAGAAATTACCTTAAAGAAATGGGGGAAAAAACAAACAAAAAATTGGAAGATATCAGCAAATCACTTAAAGAAAACCAAGAAAAAGAACTCAAACATATAAAAGAAACTATTCAGGACTTGAAAACTGAGATAGAAAAAATAAAGAAAACACAAGCTGAAGGAATTATAGAAACAGAAATCATGAGAAAAAGATCAGGAACCACAAATGCAAGCATGAACAACAGAATACAAGAAATGGAAGAGAGAATCTCAAGTGCTGAAGATAAAATAGAGGAAATAGACTCATCAGTTAAAGAAAACATTAAATCTAACAAAAGCTTAACCCAAAATATTCATGAAATATGGGACAACATAAAAAGGCCAAATCTTAGAATAATAGGTATAGAAGAAGGAGAAGAAAGTCAACTCAAAGGCATGGAAAATTTATTTAACAAAATCATAGAAGAAAACTTTCCCTACCTAAAGAAAGATATGACTATGAAGATACAAGAAGCTTACAGAACACCAAATAGACTGGATCCAAAAAAAAAGTCCTCTCGCCACATAATAATCAAAACACTAAACATACAGACTAAGAAAGAATATTAAGAGCTGCAAAGGAAAAGGCCAAGTAACATACAAAGGTAGACCTATCAGAATTACACCTGACTTCTCAGTGGAGACAATGAAAGCCAGAAGGTCATGGTCAAGCACTATGCAGACATTAAGAGACCACGGATGCCAGCCCAGACTACTATACCCAGCAAATCTGTCGATCACCATAGGAGGACAAAACATTGGTGACAAATCTTGATTTCACCAATACCTAGCGACAAACCCAGCTCTACACAAAATACTAGAAGGAAAACTCCAACCCAAGGAAGATGGCTACACCAACAAAAACACAGACAATTGATGATCTCATTATAGCAAATCCTGAAGAAGAAAAAAATGCACAAATTAACATCACCAACGATGAAAACTAAATTAACAGTAGATAGCAACCACTGGTCATTAATATCCCTTAATGTAAATGGACTCAACTCACCCATAAAAAGGCACAGGCTAAGCTGTGTGGTGGTGGCACACGCCTTTAATCCCAGCACTCGGGAGGCAGAGGCAGGCAGATCTCTGTGAGTTCGAGACCAGCCTGGTCTACAAGAGCTAGTTCCAGGACAGGCTCCAAAGCTACAGGGAAACCCTGTCTCAAAAAAACAAAAAAGAATTCTCAGTACCTTGTTCTCTAATGCTTTAAGCAAGATATTTTCCTTTTGTAACCCACTCAACCGGCTTTTCTAGTCAAGTCTGATTACACAGTCTACACTTAGCTACAGATCTCTTCAGTGTACAGCAACTGATTTTTTTCTTGTGTTAGACTTACAAGGCATTCTGTAAAGTGCAGCATCATGTCTAAGATTCCTAATACATCTCTTCACATTTACAAGTTTTTTATTTCATTTGTTTGTTTGGGTTTTTTGAGACAAAGTCTTAGTATGTATATATAGCCTTGGCAGACATGGAACTTGCTATGTAGACTGGCTAGCCTCAGACTCAGAGACACTCCAGTCTCTGCCTCCCGAGTGCTGATATCAAAGGTCTTGCACCACCATGTCCAGCTCATTTGACTTTTTTAATAGATAATACTGTTGTATCACTGATCATTTTAAATATCTAAAATCTTTGCTTTGAGCTATTAAATTGTTTTTCCTTTAATTTTTGTAGATTACTGATTTTGTTAACTGGTTTCTTAGGTTTTTTTTATACTTCATGTTTATAACATCTCTAAAATTAGGAATTGTAGAATTTTACTTTCCTCCACATTTTTTTCTCTCTCCCTACAGGGTAGTTTTCTTGCTTTCTTGCTTCGTGTGAACCCTAGCAGCCCATTCCACATAAGGATCAGATGTAAAAACAGTTGATTTGACCAAAGAGATCACATTGTTGTAAAACAAAAAAAAAAAAAAAAAAAAAAAAAAAAAAAAAAAAAAAAAAAAAAAAAAAAAAAAAAAAAAAAAAAAAAAAAAGGCACAGGCTAACGGATTGGATACAAAAATAGAATCCATCCCTCTTCTGCATACAAGAAATACATCTGAACCTCAAAGACAGACATCGCCTCAGAGTAAAAGACTGGGAAAAAATATATCAATCAAATGGACCTAAGAAACAAGCGGGTGTAGCTATCTTAATATCTAACAAAACAGACTCAAGCTAAAATCAGTCAAAAGAGACAAAGAAGGACATTTCGTATTAGTCACAGGAAAAATCCATCAAGAGGAAATTTCAATACTGAACATCTATGCCCCAAATACAAGGGTACCTTCATATGTCAAAGAAACACTTCTAAAGCTTAAATCATATATTAAACCCCACACACTAATAGTGGGAGACTTCAACACTCCCCTCTCACCACTGGACAGGTCAATCAGACAAAAAATGAACAGAGAAATAAGAGAACTAACAGATGTTATGACTCAAATGGACTTAACAGACATCTATAGAATATTCCATCCAAACAAAAAAGAATATACCTTCTTCTAAGCACCTCATGGAACCTTCTCAAAAATTGACCACTTACTCGATAACAAAACAAACCTCAACAAATACAAAAAAAAATTGGAATAACCCAATGTACCTTATCAGATCACCATGCTTTAAAACTAGAAGTCAACAGCAATACCAATTCCAGAAAACCCACAAACACATGGATATTAAACAATACTCACCTGAATCATCAATGAGTCAAGGAAGAAATAAAGGGGGAAATTAAAGACGTCCTAAAATTCAATGAATATGACCACACAAAATACCCAAATTTTTGGGACACAAGGAAAGCAGTGTTAAAGGCAAGTTCATAGCACTAAATGCCTACATAAAGAAGCTGAAAAAAATCCCACACTAGTGAATTAACAGAACATTTGAAAACTTTAGAACAAAAAGAGGCAAACTCAGCTAAGAGAACTAGATGGCAGGAAATAATCAAATTGGGAGCTGAAATCAACAAAATAGAAACAAAGAAAACAATACAAAGAATCAATGAGACAAAGAGTTGGTTCTTCGAGAAAATCAACAAAATAGACAAACCTTTATCCAAACTAAGCAAAAGACAGAGAGAATATCCAAATTAACAAAATCAGAAATGAAAAGGGGGACATAACAGACACAGAAAAAATACAGAGGATCATCAGGTCCTATTTTGAAAACCTGTACTCCACAAATTTGGAAAACTTAAAGGAAATGGACAACTTTCTGGATAAATATCACTTACCAAAATTAAATCAAGACCAGATGAGCAAATTAAACAGACCTATAACTGCTGAAGAAATAGAAACAGTCATCAAAAGTCTCCCAACCAAAAAAAGCCCAGCACCAGATGGTTTCAACTCAGAATTCTACAAGACTTTCAAAGAGGAACTAATACCAATACTCCTCAAATTATTCCACACAATAGAAACAGAGGGAACATTGCCAAACTCTTTTTATGAGGCTACCATTACCCTGATACCCAAACCACAGAAAGACAATACTAAGAAAGAGAATTGCAGATCAATCTCACTCATGAACATCGATGCAAAAATACTAAATAAAATACTAGCAAATCAAATCCAAGCACATCAGAACCATCATCCACCATGACCAAGTTGGCTTCATCCCACAGGTGCAGGGATGGTTCAACATACGAAAATCTGTCAACATAATCCACCTTATAAACAAGATGAAAAATAAAAACCACATGATCATCTCATTAGATGCCAAAAAAGCATTTGACAAAATACAACATCCCTTCATGATAAAGGTCTTGGAGAGAGCAGGGATACAAGGAACATACCGAAATATAATTAAGGCAATATACAGCAAGCCAACAGCCAACACAATTCCACTGAAATCAGGAACAAGACAAGGTTGTCCACTCTCTCCATATCTACTCAATATAGTTCTTGAGGTCCTAGCTAGAGCAATAAGACACCAAAGGGAGATCAAAGGGATACAAATTGGAAAAGAAGAAGTCAAGCTCTCACTGTTTGCTAATGATATGATAGTTTACATAAGTGATCCCAAAAATTCTACCAAGGAACTTCTACAATTCATAAACACTTTCAGCAATGTAGCAGGATACAAGATTAACTCAAAAAATCAGTAGCCCTCCTGTACACAGATGACAAAAGGGCTGGCGAAGAAACCAAAGAATCAACACCCTTCACAATAGCCACAAATGGATAAAATATCTAGGAGTAACTCTAACCAAACAAGTGGAAGACTTGTATGACAAGAACTTTAAATCTTTGAAGAAAGAAATTGAAGAAGACACCAAAAAGTGGAAAGACCTCCCATGCTCTTGGGTAGGCAAAATTAATATAGTAAAAATGGCAATCTTAACGAAAGCAATCTACAGATTCAACGCAATGCCCATCAAAATCCCAACAAAATTCTTCAAAGACCTTGAAAGAACGGTACTCAACTTCATTTGGAAAAGCAAAAAACCCAGGATAGCCAAAACAATCCTGGGCAATAAAAGAACTTCTGGAGGCATCACAATCCCCGACTTCAAAATCTACTACAGAGCTACAGTACTGAAAACAGCCTGGTACTGGCATAAGAATGGACAGGAGGACCAATGGAACCGAATAGAAGACCCGGATATCAATCCACACATCTTCGAACACCTGATCTTTGATAAAGAAGCAAAAAATATCAAATGGAATAAAGAAAGCATATTTAACAAGTGGTGCTGGCATAACTGGATATCAACATGTAGAGAAATGAAATAATCCAATAAAAAAAAATGGAGTACAGACCTAAACAGAGAACTCTCAACAGAGAAATCTAAAATGGCTGAAAGACACTTAAGGAAATGTTCAACATCCTTAGTCATCAGAGAAATGCAAATCAAAACAACTCTGAGATTCCATCTTACACCTATAAGAATGGCCAAGATCAAAAACACTGATGACAACTTATGCTGGAGAGGTTGTGGGGAAAAGGGAACACTTCTGCATTGCTGGTGGGAATGCAAGCTGGT
>PVIU01028941.1:0-18262 GCA_004026605.1 Ondatra zibethicus
TTTTTTTTTTTTTTTTTTTTTTTTTTTTGTTTTTTTTTTTTTTTTTTTTTTTTTTTTTTCTTTTTTTTTTTTTTTTTTTTTTTTTTTTTTTTTTTTTTTTTTTTTTTTTTTTTTTTGCTTTTCCATATGAAGTTGAGTACCGTTCACTGACCCACAAATCAGACAGAGGTCTGATCTCCAAATATACAAAGAACTCAACAAATTGGTCATCAAAAGAATATATACTCCAATCTAAAAATGGAGTACAGACCTAAACAGAAAACTCTCAACAGAGT
Source organism: Ondatra zibethicus (assembly GCA_004026605.1). Lineage (NCBI taxonomy): Eukaryota > Metazoa > Chordata > Mammalia > Rodentia > Cricetidae > Ondatra > Ondatra zibethicus. The sequence goes on from PVIU01028941.1 coordinate 276, forward strand.
AATCTAAAATGGCTGGAAGACACTTAAGAAAATGTTCAACATCCTTAGTCATTAGAGAAATACAAATCAAAACAACTCTGAGATTCCATCTTACACCTGTAAGAATGGCCAGATCAAAAACACTGATGACAACTTATACTGAAGAGGTTGTGGGGTAAAGGAAAAACTCCTGCATTGCTGGTGGGAATGCAAGCTGGTACAGCCCCTTTGGATGTCAGTGTGGCGATTTCTCAGATAATTAGAAAACAACCTTCCTCAAGACCAAGTAATACCACTTTGGGGTATATATCCAAAGGATGCTCAATCATTCCACAAGGACATGTGCTCAACTATGTTCATAGCAGCATTGTTTGTCATAGCCAGAACCTGGAAACAACCTAAATGCCCCTCAACCGAAGAATGGATAAGGAATATGTGGTACATTTACACAATGGAGTACTACAAAGCAGAAAAAAATAACAACAAACTTAGGAGCATCTGTAGAACAATATTATATATTATATACAACATAATAATATATAAATAGTCATCATTAGGTATTCATTTAATTAGCACACATATTAATAATTTTTCTTGCCTAATAAAGCATTCATAATAAGAGACAGAGAGCTGGCTCAGTGGATAAGAGCAATTGCTGACCTTTCTAAGGACCTGGATATGATTCCCAGCACCCATGAGGTGCCTCACAACATCTTGCTAGTTCAGTTTCAGGAAATCCTCCTCTGGCCTCCACAGAAAATGTACACTTGTGATTCACAGACATACAATCAGGTCAAACATTCATACACATAAATTACTAAAAAATTTTTAAAAGAATTTATGATATTTTTAATTTTATCATTAATTTTATTTATATTAATAATATAATATAATTTATTATTAATAATTTTATATGATATTAAGGTTTGTGAAAACACATGACACTTGGATGTTTATATAGATTTAATAGTTCAAATAAGAAAAAGAGATGAATTATTAAAATAAGAAAAAATATTTAGAACTAAATTTAATTAATGTCCTGACAAAATAATTAATTGGTTAGAATTAAATAGAAAACATTCAGCCAGTGTTTCTGGAAATCTCAATATGATGTAGAATTTTGAATGGGAGTTTAGAAATTTTTAAAGAAATCAATGATCTGTTTTTAATTAATTAATTTTGTTCTAGTCAATTTTTCTATAAGTATTGTGCAGGAGTTGAGAAGTCTTATTTTACAGGTAATGGTCCACATTTTGTATGCTTTCTCCTCCCAGTTCTACATTGGTTCTGATGATACTCCTATAATAATAGTTATTGTAAAACATTAACTGATATAAAATGATTTCACAGTTATATATGAGATTTTGTAATATTTTCTGTGCTTGGCTTATTACACTTAATGTTAGGTTCTATATGTATTTGCTGAAATGAAAGAAATTCATCCAAATTTGTATTTACCTCATCAGTACGTTAATTGAACAGATTGTTTCCCTCCACCTCCAGGCTCTGTGAATTTTGTTGCCATAAATGGAGACGAAACTTGGCAGATGGATCCTTTTCATGCTGGTTTCACCTTTTTTCAAAATACACACACAATAGTGGAAGTTGCTGCATCATATCTTTCTCCAGTCTTAAGATGTATGTAGTGTTAGTTCTTTATTGTTGTGGATGATATTCTCTGTTCTTTATGTCTTTTATATCAAATTGACAATTAAATGAATATTTATTATTTACTCACACTGAAGTGACATGATTTCTTTTGAGGTTTAGAGTTACACTTCCCTAAGGTTTAGTTATGGTGAGCATGTGCCTCTTAAAGAAATATTGATTTAAATACACTGTTTATTTCAAAATCAGATTATTTTCAGTATTTTCTATTAGTTTTGTTTGCTATTTAATATATATATATATTTCATCCTTGTCTAATTTTCAAAAGTTTTCTTCAAATTTGTAGTTTGAACTTCACTTCATTCTGTTGTTTATTTTACTGTGTAGAACTTTTTAATAACTTGTGATGTTATTTGTTTAACTTCTCATTTATTTTCTACATTGGATTAGTATCTCATCTAAGAAAAGTTAATTCCCATTTCATAGTCTTAAGCATTCTCTGTTCCTCATAACTTATCAGTTTTAGATCTTACATTTATGTCTTTAATCATTTTAAAACTAATTATGAAATTTGTTATTTGGCAGTTTCACACAAGTATAGAATGCATCCTTTATACTCTCATCCTACATTCTTCCATTTCCTGACTATCCCAGTCTACTATTCTCTTTTGAATAGATATCTTTCTCACATTCATAACTATTCATATTTCTTTGAGACCCATGGAGTTTAATGAGTGAAATAAAGAGTGTTAAGCAATGTGTTGGAACCTGACGAACTCAGCAATGAATACAAAATTGAAGACAATGATCTCCCTCACTCAGAACTTATCAACAGCAAATACTCTAGCAGTAAGAGCTAATGCCCCTTGAGAACCTCATTCTTTCATGAATGTTGACTGGGTTAGCCTTTTGCAGACCAACAACAGGTATTCAGCATTATTTTGTTCATGGTTGCAGAAGGCTTTTCAAATCTGGATATTTTCACTTTGTGGAAAAAGAGACATAGCAATTTCATATACTTGTTCTACATGTGTATATTGCTTTCTAATACAATTTATTGTGAATTTTAACATTGTCATTTTTCCAGTAAATGAATATTTTAACAATTTATTAGAATCAAATTTTTCATGTTTTGTGTCTCTATTCTAATACACCCACATATATATGCACATATATATGTTTTATATTATAATCAGGCTGTATTAAGAAAGTACTCTAATATATTGTACACTGATCAAAATTGCTAAGATCAAGAAAGCAACTGACATGTACTAGTGAGGAAGAGAGAAACAGGAACTCACAATTAATGTTAGTGTGACTGCAAACTGATTCAGCATATCTGGATATGAGTCTGGAAAACTCCCCAAAGCTACCTATAAATCATTCGCATGACACAAATGTATCATTCCTTGTCATATTCCCAAAGAAGTCAACACAGTCCATAATAGATACTGAGCCATGATCCTTGCTAATCTATTCAGAACATCTAGGAAATAAAACAACTTAAATGTCCTTCAACTAATAAATGGATAATAGAAATGTGGAACACACATATTATAGTTCCACATCTTTAATGTGAGTATATAACCTGGAGAAATCATAGAAATCAGGAAAGGAAATGATGGTGGTGGTGGAGGGAGCACTAGAGAAGGAAATAGCAGAGCATAAGTGATAGAAACAGTACAATGGGAAAAGGGTATAGGGGATACTTGGGAAGGGGAAAGGATGTCAATAAAGACAAGGAGGGAGAAAAATAACACTAATGAGGTCTGAAAAGAGACATAATAAATAATATTTTATTTTTATTATATAATGTATAGAACATATGTATGTATTCTCTCTCTATCTCTCTCTATCTCCGTGTGTGTGTGCTCGAGGGCATTCACATGTGCACACACAGTTTAAAGAAGTATCCGAATTGAATTGACAGTGTTCCCCACCAAGAGCCACAGACTATCTGATAATATTTATTAGGAATTAAAAACCCTCAGTCAGGGTATTTACCGCAGAGTATAAGAAATTATCACAACAATATGCTATTGATCTAGTTCTTTGTTGCCTCCAAGGTATTAAGTGTAAACCTCTTATGATGACAGTGTCATTCCCTTCAGGTACAGGACTTGGAAACTCTGAGTTAGATCTGACTTGAAAGCATCCTTTCTGGGCACTAAGTTTTGTAGCAAAGTAGGTACTATGCAAGCTTACAAGGGAAGAAAACAAACAGCAGTCCTACACAATTGTAATGCCAATGAACTACATCAATAATCATCATGGCAAGGTAACCTTAATTGCACTAGTGACACTCACACCTTAGTGGTAACTACCAGCTGACTAATTTACTTAAGGCCTGCTCAACTGAGGGAAATCATGTCTGGTACTGGGAACCTAGCCAACAATCCAAGGGTAATAAGGTCATATATAGAGAGAAGAATTTCTTTGATGTGGGATTCCCCTCTGCATCTGCGAATATCATTGGTTAATTGCTTTGGGCCTATAGCAGAGCTATAGGGGAACAGAGCTAGGTGGGGAAAACTAAACTGGATGCTGGGAGAAAGGTAGTGGAGTCAGGAGAAGCCATGGAGCTGCCACCAGAAATAGATGTGCTGAAACTTTGCTGATAGGCCACGACCTCATAGTGATGCACAGATTAATTGAAATGGGTTAAATTAAGATGTAAGAGTTACCAAATAAGAAGCTAGAGCTAATGGGCAAGCAGTGATTTAAATAATACAATTTCTGTGTGATTATTTCGGGGCTGAGCAGCTGGCAACCAACAAGTGTCCTCCTCCAACATCTCTTATCTCTCCTTTACTAAACCAGTGTAATTCATAATTATATGCTATAACCTTAACCTTATACCCACAGGTAAATGTTGTAGAATACAATATTTGTTTAACTAAGTGAAGATGTATTTCATTTCCCTGAGTTGCATAATACCTATGTAACTATGGAAATATGTTTTACATTTATTTATGCTGCATTTGTTCAATTAAGTAAAGATGTGTTACATTTGTTTCCCTTTGTCTGCCTAAGGCACCTGATTCGTCTAAGAAAAAGCTGAATGACCCATAGCTAGGTAGTAGAGGAATGGATATGGTTGGCAGGCAGAGAGAATAAATAGGAGGAGGAGTGTAGGTTTGAGAGAGAACAAGGGAGATTGTGAGACACCCAGGTCCAACCACCCAGGTAGCTGCCAGATAGACAGTCAAGCAGGAAGCCGGAAAGTAGGATATAGAGAAGGGAAGAAAAGTAAAAATCCCTCAGAGAAAATATAGATGAAAAGAAATAGATTAAATTAAATTATAAGTGTTAGTGGAACAAGCCTAAACTAAGGCCAAGCATTCATAACTAATAATAAGACTCCACATCATGATTTGGGTCTAGTGGTCCAAGAAAGCCTGCTTATAGGCCCTAAGAAAGTTGCAAAAAACAGTTGTGTCTCCTTTAAGAGTTTCTGTTGTACCTGAGCAATTGAGCCACTACCAGCAAGTTAGATAGAAACAGAGAGGTAAATAAAATCACCTGTCACAATGTACACAGCTCCCGGAGGAACACAGCTCTAGGCCAGGTCCATAGGCTTAAGGCTGATGACTTTCATGGACCCAAAGAGGGTGTGGAGCCAGCCGATGGAACTATGGCAGAGGACCTAGCTGTTGCTTTGCAATTTAAGGTTTGACTGACTTGGCCAAAAGAGACAAGAGTGGCTCGATTGTACAGAAAAGGCAGTAAAGATAGATCCAGATGGAAAAAAACTTCCAAGGAGGTTACAGTGTGTTTAAAAAAGTGCATAGGCTTAGAAAGAAACAAAAATGTGTATAGTCATAGGAAAAAAAATGATGAAATTTTTAAAGAGAAAGTAAAGTAATATGAAGGGAAAAAGTCACATAAAAATGAGAACGATACAGAGAATCTGGACCCAGTATAGTGATGTGTTGGCTTTTAATTTTGAATCCTGATGAGTGAACAACAGTTGCTGAGAGACATTGGATGTTTAAAGGGGCTTCAGAATTAAACCATCCTACGTATTTAGAGAGCTTGTATCATTAAAACGGAAGTCTGAAAAATGTATTACATTAAGAAAGATGTTATGTTTTTGTTTTCACACGATTCTACAGGAATCCAAAAGCTGTGGATTTATTTAAGGATAATAGAAATAAGGTTTGATCAGAGGAGACCTCCTAAAAATCTTGGCTGCAGACATAAAGAAATACACCTAGATAAACAATAAGATATATGACATATATTGATCTCTTTCCATGGGAATAATATTAGGACTGTAGGACAAATATTACAACTAGTTTTCCGAGGACTTGACCATTATCTCTATTTTCTCAGGATCATGTAGGGATTCTGATGGCCCCAGACAACATAAAGCAGTCAAGAGAACATAATTCCCACATTTCCGGAGGGGGTGGGTGAGTTTGTTGGTGGAAGCTTGGATGCTTCTTGTTCGTTCCCAGTTGCTCAGACTTGAAATATTTCACTGTCTCAGGCAAGACATATGTGGATCTAATTTACATAGGAAGTATAAAAGAAAAGATCTGAGTAAATTGGGAGTATGGGGACGATGGGAGAGGGCTGATGGGAAAGGAAGAGGCAGAGAGAGAAGCAGAGAAAAATGTATAGTTCAATAAAATCAATTAAATAAATAATTAATTAAATACACAGAAATCTGTATTATTTGCAATACTGTTTGGCCATTAGCTTAAGCATATTTCTGGCTAATTTTTATATCTTAAATTAATGCATTTCTATTAATCTCTGCATCCTCCACATGACTGTAACTTACCAGCTAAAGTTCTGTCTGGCTTCTGTCTCCAGTGGGGCTACATGACTTCTCCTTGACTCCATCTATTTTCTCCTCCCCTTCTGCTTGGAATTGCAGCCTTGCCCTATTCTTCTAAACCACTGGACAAAACAGCTTTATTCATTAACCAATAAAATCAACACATATACAGAAGGATTACCACACTAGGAATTGGTCATTCTGTAAGTTACGGATGTTTGTCACCATTCAGGAGGGTTGGTTGCAAATTGTTATTGGTCATGGTAAGGGAAAAAATTAAGCAAGGGAGGGTAGATTCAAGGATCTTTTTCTGAAAAGAAAGAAGGGGACATAGAAGTGATAGAATAAAAGGGTAGAATATTGAATACACTTTTAATTAAAAAGCAACTATTAATCTTAAATATGGATTGGTATGAATTTTTGTATATTATACAAATTTAAAGTTATTTTTGTTCTAATATATTGTATATATGTCTCTACTCTTGTTTAAGGCACTTTTGTATATTGATAAAATTTTAATTTTATTTTTGCTATAACATACTCTATGTGTATTTCTACTCATGTTTAAGGTATCATACCTATGCAGTTCATTTGAAAATGTAGAGGAATGTCTAGTCCTTGAAAGTTAGGCAGTAGAGAAATAGGTGGGCCTGGTGAACAGAGACTATAGGTAGGAAGAATCTAAGCTTAAGAGAGAAAAAGGGAGAAAGAGAGAAGGGAATAGGTCCAGCCAGTCAGGCAGCTGTCAGCCATCGCTACAAGGAAGAAGCAGGAAAGTAGGACATACAGATGACAGAAGGGTAAAAATGCCCAAGGGGAAACTTAGATGAAGACAGACAGGTTTGTATAAGTTACAAGAGCTAGTGGGAAAAGACTAGAGCCAAGCATCCATAACTAATGAGTCTCCATGTCCTGATTTGGGGATCAGCAGTCCAAAAAAAAAAAAAATAAAAAAACTGCTACAAAATGTTGCATCCTGTATTGTTTGCAACAGATGAAGAACATTATAGAACACCACTACAGGTCAAACTGACAGATTGCATCAATGTATATAAAAGAAAAACTGCTATTTCTATGTGTGTGTATACCACAATTTTATATGCATGCATTCACTGAGAGATACTTAGGCTGATTCTGTATTTCACTAGTATATATAAATGATGTATAAAGGACAATCATTCCAAAAGTATACTAAAATAGACATTTTTTTCAGATTCATTTCAGCATGTACCTATTTTCTTCTTTTAATAAACAAAAGAATATGAGTTGATATCTCATTGCAATTTTTATTAAGATTTCTAAATCACAAGAGATATATTAAACTTTTTTTCTATAAAACTTGGTTTTAATCCAAATTTTAAATTACATTTCCTTTCCTTATTCTTTGCTTACTCATTTTTCTCAAACTCAATTTCCCCTCCTCTACTCCTCCTACATTTTTCTTCAGAAAGAAAAAAATAGAATAGACATTCTCCGTATATTCACTGAAAATGGCCTAATAAGTTACAGTAAAATTAAACACAAATCCTTATGAGTTATTTAAACCTTTAAGAATATCTTTTGACTGTGTATGTATATTCTTTGGGTGTCAACTTAGGGATTTTATGACTTTGAATCAGGATGTCTTCTTGCAATTGAGTTGCTGACAGGTTCTTCTATAAGACTGGGGAGGACAACCAGAAGAAACTCTCAGAAGCACTGTGTGTAACAGATTCAAATAGGTACAAAAGCATGTTAAGAGATTAGCCCTTGGGAATATTCTCTTGAAATTGTTATTTATTATCATTATTACTTATTTTTCTTCAATGTATCTCATATAATGTTTGTTTTTGGCATGAAATCACAAGATTTGAACAACAGATAAGGAATATGTGGTACATTTACACAAATGAGTCCTATAAAGCAGAAAAGAATAACGATATCTTAAATTTTGCAGGAAAATGGATGGAGCTAGAAAACATTATTTTGAGTGAGGTAACCAAGACACAGAAAAACAATTATCACATGTACTCACTCATAGGTGGTTTTTAAACATAAAGCAAAGAAAAATCAGCCTACAAACCACAATCCCAGAGAACTTAGAAAACAATGAGGACACTAAGAGAGACTTACATAGATCTAAACTACATGGGAAGTAGAAAAAGACAAGATCTCCTGAGTAAATTGGGAGCTTTCAGACTTTGGGGGAGGGTTGAAGAGGAGAGCAGAGGTAGGGAGGGGAGCAGAAAAAAATATAGAGCTCAATAAAAATCAATAATAAAAAAATCAGCATTATCTCAGTAGGAATGTGACTGGTGGAGCTGGAGAAATGGCTCATTGCTTTAAATGCTTGATACATAAGTAAGAGAATATACAGTTAGATACCTGACACCTATTTAAAAGTAGAAAGATATATTAAAGAAAAGTCAGATATGGCAGTATGCACCTATACCACATAATCTCAGCACTGTGATATGATTGAAGAATCCAGTTCAGAGTGAACCTCATTGGCCAGCCAATAAAACCAATAGATGAACTCCCACCTCATTAATGTACCCTGTTTCAAAAAAAATAAAATAAAAGAGCAGTTGGAGAAAACTCATGATATTGATATACAGTGTGTATACACATGCACACACACAACCCAAATAAATTTTAAAAATGGAAAAGGAATAAACATGAGATTGTGAAAGAAATCCTCACAATTTTGGATTAGAATTCAAAGCAATATAAGTATGACATTACAAGATGTTTTATCTGAAACTCTTTTGCTCTATCTACCAATCTAACATCAACTAAAACAACAAAGAAAATTATTCAAATTAAAGTAGCATTTAATTAAAAAAAATAAAATGCTATAATTTCACAGTCATGGAAGGCAAAATAGTAGAATGAGACTAAAGGAACTGAACATACCAGACTTAAAGAAACATATTATAACACATTAACACCATGTCTAAAAACTATAAAGAGCATCAAAATGGATTTTAATGCATTAAGAACAGAAAAACTCAACCTTCAGTGTGGATAAAAGGGATACTTATTCAAAATATATCACAAGTTCAAAGGATCACATTTTAAAAATAAAAGATTAATATGTTTTTAATCTAAGGACACATGTATACTTGATAATTTTCTGCAATTTGAGGATATTTTTGAAAAAATCCAAGTAATTAATTGTTTTCTACATGGTTTTTATTGTTTGGTAATCAAAGATCATATAATGTGTGATATTTATTTGTAAAATTATCTCAATTAAAGGGTTAAAATACAGTGATAGGATATATTATCTAGAACAGTTAGCACTGTTTTGAAAGTATGGAACCTGGTTGGTTATTGACAGTCACTATATGGCAGCACCAACTGGACTTAAGGCATGAGGTTGAGAAAGATGGGTCTAGGAAAACTGAGGAAAGGGAGGGGGTTGGCAAAAAAAATGATTGTGTGAATTTCTCCAAAAGTAATTAAAAAGAGGGAAAATAACTAAAAATAAATCCTTGGAAAAATGGCTCAAAAGGAGGTTTAAATCAAACGGCAAATTTCCCATGCTCTCTAGCAAAATAATTTGTCATCATCGAATGAATTCTGTCACATCTTTTACTAAATTAGTTTATAGTGCATCAAGACCATGTTTAAAATAATCTTGGATCATCGAAAACTTTCAGATCAAACTTAAAAGATTCTAAAACATACAGAAAATGATGAATTGGATGGAGAGATAAATACCACATAGAAACCTCTAGTTCTTAAAATGAAAAAGGAAAAAATTTAGTATACTGTGACATCCATTTTTTGAAGAGAAACCCAAGAGCCAATTGTTTGAGATTTTATGATAGTTCAAGATTTTAAGAAGCTGTTGATTTAGGGAATATAAAACATCTTGTGAAATATATAGTAAAATTATTTCTTAGTTCAAAGAGTAGGTACAAATAAGTTGAATGTAACACACTAAATCAAATTCAGAAAATTTAGAGGTATTTAATTAACTGACTTACCACAAACTACTGAAGTAAATCTTGAGATTATGTTAGTGAGTTCTAATGCAACATTTGGAGGAGAGTATTTCCATTCTTCTTTAATATGTGATTTAAATATACTTTGCTGGCAGTCTAATAACCAATCAAATAAGCATATTTTACGAATTAATTTTCTTTCTTATAATATTTAATTGTTCACTGAAACTAAACATCTCAAATTCCTCCCTTCTCCCCTACAGACATTCAAAACATTTGGAAATTTGAAATGTATGTGCTTATACCTAATTTGCTTTTCCTTAATTTTCCTGTGTTACCTTCATCATTTCCTTCACTGGGTAACACATGATGTATCCTGTTAAGTTTAATTATATGTATTCTTAGAGAACACTGAAAAAAAGTTAAAACCTTCTTCACATTGTCAAGAATTTTCATATAAAATTCAGGATATAGCACATTATTCTCTGGTCTAATATAAATCTTCAGTTTCACAAGTTACCAAAATGGAATTTCAGTTGCTTGATAAAACTTTGCTATAAACATACATACTCTCACTTTTTAAAACATATTAGCAAATAAAAATCTGTATGTGTAAGTACTGTGTTTGTTTTAGTCCATCCTTCAAATCAAATATCAATAGAAATTTATTTAATGCAATATGTCATCAAATCTGTATGGATGTGTCCAATAAATGTGTCAAAATGCATGACTACTTGAATTTGCCTCAGAGCAATTAGATTCTTCTGATCCTCATGTATGAGAAAAGCTCTTGCCTTTCACACATATGTTTATTATCTCATTCCTAATTATTTCTTCTACATATTTTATTAGTGGCAGAGGTGAATAAAGCATATAAGTGAAGAAATATATGTAGGCAGGTGCTGCTCATTCATTTCTCGACCACCCAGACCCAAAATAACTACACAAAACTAAATTAATTGCAATAATGTTTGATCAATAGCTTAAGTATATTTCTAGCTAGCTCTTATATCTTATATTAACTCATTTCTATTAATCTGTGTATCACCACGTGACTGTGGGTCTAACCATAAGGTTCCATCTAGTGTCTGGCATCACTGTCCAGGGCTACATGGCTTCTCCTTGACTCTGCCTACTCTCTCCTCCTCTATCTGCTTGGAATTCCCCCTTGCTCTATTCTGTGCTGCAATAGGCACAAAGCAGATTCTTTTTTTAACTAATAGTATACACAGCATACAGAGGGAAGCTCACATAAAATATGTGTGAAGCTGTATAATAATAGTATGCTTTGGGTAGAATACCAAATAAGATGGCACCAAGGTACACCGAGGCTTACTGTATTCCATAATACTCAGTGTAAAAGCTTTCAGATATCCCAGATGGAGTAAGGGGGATGTAATACATTTGCTAACACTTTGGCAGAGGAAGCCATGTGTCCATCAGTAATCAGGTCTTAAAATGAATCTCAGAAAAGGAAAACAAAAAATAGATGATTTAGGTTTGATTAGCTGAGAGCAGGGCATGAGACAGGCAAAATACATGGCTTATGGTAATTTAGATTCTCTGATGATGAAGCAACAGAATATAGGTTGCAAGATAATAGAGAAAAATCCCATATTTTGGAGCTATTACAGTAAATAGCAATGAGATTTCATGATGCCATGAGCAGGACACCAACCGCAATTAATGGTGAAAATTACCAAGACTGATTTAAAATTGTCTCAGGCTCTAATAATCAGACCAGAAAACAATTACTACTAGAAACAATTGTGGGAAACATGAGTAATATTGATATTAAAATTGTACTGTATTAGGCAACTTGTCTTTAATATTAAAAAATAAAATTGAAAAAAGGTTTAATGATTCCCAATAAAAAATATCTTTAAAATATAAAAATATTATTGCCATATATATTATGACATATGTTACTAGAATTATACCTGAAAATTTCTGAACCTGAAGTTATCAAATATGATTAATGGATTTGAGCAAATAGTTTTCCTGCACTAACTTCTGAATATAACTGTGGCAGTGAACTGAGTCTTTCCACTTCTCCTGGAGTTATACAGGACCTAGATTGGCTTACTGAAGAAATTTGAGGTCTAATTATATCTTCTTTGAGCATTATATAAAATCACTTTGATGACTAGAGGGCACTTTTTCTTTCATTGTGGTTATCTTTTCAAAGGTATTAGAAATATTAAAAAATCTGTAACAATGAAGCAGTAATTGAAACTTTTCATGCTTAGCACCACCTCAGATGACTGACTGTAATGAACCTTAATGGATTAACCAAAGATTGTGCCACAAATCAAAGCTACAAAACTTTGAAGATCTAAAGAGAATAATAACGTAATACATTATCATTAGACCTGCTAGGTTTTAATATCTAAAAGATATGATAAAGTCATGAAAGTGATGGTTATTTAAATTACATCAATGTCTCCCACTCCATATATGAGATAAATGCTTTCTTTCTAATTTGTTTCAAAACAACACCTCACTTTTTGAATATTAGTAGATAGCTAATGTTGGGCATAACCTTTATCTAAGTGCATAATACTTTCAGTTTTAAATGGGATAATATTTATCTAAATGCCCATACCAATGTATAAAATGACCATTTCAATATAAAATAAGAAATTTTGCTTTTTAAAAGTTCTAGATGAGAGGTTGGTTTGTGCCCTGCCTAGCATTTTGTTACACCAGCATACAATTTGCCCACCTCCAAAATATACTGAGAATACAAAGTAAAGATTGCATGAGGTAGTTTCTCCTCAAAGGGCTAGAGTGATAGCTCAGTGATTAAGAGTGCTCACAGCCCCATCATTAGAAACAAATTTTGGATCCCAGTGAACATATGAAAACCATGGTGGTGTTCTTATCTATTTTCATCAGGATCCAGCATCCCCTGATGATCTTTATTCACACAAATACCTGTGCCCTTGCAAATATATTTATAAATACTCATGTTGAAACCCACAAAAATAAATACATAAAACTCTCTTGCAATGATATTTTATCTATAGAATAAGTAAATCTATTCTTTAGAATTCATTGTTAACTGGAAAAGCTTGAATTATATGCACAAAATTGTTTTAGAATTTATTTTGCTTATGGCTGTAGAAAGATATTTTAAAAAGAAAAATACCAATATTATAACTTCATATTAATAGATTTTTGTTTCTTTTATATGATATATTTGATTGTGTTTATAACCTACATTCCAACTGTTTGTTGAAAAAGAACTCTGGGAGTCTGAGAGGTTGGAGGAAATTATAGATAATGTTGGTGGGATACACAACTAATTAGATAAAATAATTTTATTGTGTGTATATATATATATATATATATATATATATATCATGAATCCTAATTTACTTTAGAAGCTTCTTGATAGATATCATCAAATAAAAAGGTCTGTGAATATAACTTCAAAGATTAAGCAAATTGAAGTTTCTGTTTTAGTTTTGTATAACTATTGTTATCAGGTGGCAAATGTGTCTTAGTCAAATTTTTATTTCTTTGAAGAGACTCTATATCCACAGCAATTTTTATAAAGAAGAGTTTGATTAAGGCTGGCTTACAGTTTTGGAGGTTTAGTCCATTATCAACATAACAGGAGACATGGCAGCACACATGAAAATACAGTGCTGGGAAAAGTAGCTGATGGTTCTACGTCTGGATCGTTGCAGGCAGAGATGCTGGGTCTGGCTTCACCTTCTGAAACCTCAAAGGCCATTGCCATGACACACTTTCTCCAACAATTCATCACCTATTCCAGCAAGGCAACATGTCTACTCCTATCAAATAATGCCAGTTCCTATGAGTCTATAGGAGGCATTTGCATTCAAACCACTACATTCTACTCTCAGGCCCTCTCATGCTTGTAGCCAAATCAGAATGCAAAGCTGCACTTATTCAAACTTGAAATATCCCCTTGCATAGTCTACCACAGTTTCAACTCTGTTTAAAAGCCCAAGTTCAAAGTCTTTTTTGAAATTCCTGGAAATTTCTTAACTCTTATCCCTATAAAATACAAATGAGAAAGCAGATTATTTATTTCCAACATCCAATGGCACTTGGTATATATTATTATTATTAAAGTATAGAAACATAGCATAGTGAGGAAGTACTGGATGAAAAACCAGTTGAATAATCTCTAAACCTGCATCTCCATGTCTCATGTCAACTTGCTTGCTCTTCAGATCTTCAATTCCTTTGCGCTTTGTTGATTGCAATATACTTCTGTCTCTTGGGCTGCTTCTGCTCCGTTTTGTTATTTTGTTTTCAGTAGGTATGTCACAACTGTTTTATCTTCAACATTTAGGGGTCTCCAAGGCAATCCAGGTTTCACCCTCACAGTTTCATGCAATTCCCTTTCTAGATCTCCAGGCAAGGATACCACTGAGACATACCTGACACCAGCAACTTCCTTAGTTATGTAAGGTGATTCCATAATCCATTTCTTCTAACCTTGACTTAAAGCCAGAACCACATGGCCAAATCTGTTAAGTTCTGCTGCTTGCTGAAGCTGGAACATATACTTCTCATTCAAATACATCTTTACCAACTTTCTGGTTTTGATGGTTTCCTCCACTGCCTGAACTCTGTGAAACGGTTGGCCTAGAACTCTGAGATCCACCTCCTCTGCCTCCTAATTACTGGCATTAAAGGAATGCACCACCACACCAGGCTCTAAACTTTTCTTTAATTATTGTTATAAATAGTAAACTTGTAGCTGGGTGTGGTCTTTCCTTGAGGTCACTACTCCCTTTTTCCCATTTAGGATCAGATTATTATTTACAGTGCTATATAAGTGTAACCACTCAAAACCAAACAACACAATCAATACTGCGCTTTTTGGAAATCTCATCTATCAAAACTTTTAATCCATAACTCTTTAATTTAGCCTCATGCAGATTATTTTTGGACAAGGGCAGAAAGCAGTCACATCCTTCACCAAAATATCACAAGTGAGGTCCCTCACTCACATATTAATACTCTTCTCATCTGAAATCTCTTGAGATGGGGCTCACAATACAAATCACCCTCAGTGTTAATATCATCCATGTTCTTACTAATATGGCCCATTAATCCTGATTTAAAGCATTCAGCTGCTTTCCTAACCCAAAGTTCCAAATTAAACAAACTGCCAATCAAAAGCAAGGTCAGGCTATCACCGTAATACCCCAGCCCCTGGAACTGACTTCTGAATGTGGTGGTCTTAATGAAAGGTGCTTCCATTACTAATTGGGAATTGCACTATTTAAAAATATTAGAACATGTTGCTTTGTTGGGTTAAGTGTAGCATTGTTGGAGGAATGTGCCACTTGCAGTGAACTTTGAGTATTCAACTGTTCAAGCCAGTTGAATGATGAAAATTGACTAAAATTCTGTTAGCCATCCGACAAGTAAATGCTTCCCTTTGTAAGAGTTGCTTTGGTCATGGTATCTCTTCACAGCCAAAGAACTTAGGCAAAGATAGAAGTTGGTACCATGAGTGTATGGCTATGGCTATAAGCCTATGGTCACAAGGAGTAGAAAGTAGTGGTATGAATGAAAACAGCCCCCATAGGATCATAGGGAGTAGCATTATTGAGAGGATTGAACTTTTTAGAGTAGGTGTGGCCATGTTTAAAAAAGTGTGTTACTTGCATGGTCTTTTGGTTTCAGAAACCCAAAGGATACCCAGTGGTTCACTGTCTCTTCCTGCTGCTTCCTGACCCTGATATGGGACACTCAGCTATGTCTCCAGCGTCATGTCTGTCTGCATGTAGCCACCACATTCCCATCATTATGATAAATTGACTAAACCTCTAAAATATAACTCAAATCCCAATTAAATGCTTTCCTTTGTGATAATTGCTGTGGTCTTAGTGTCTCTTCACATCAATAAAAAACTGACTAAGGAAAAATTGATATATGTGATATTCTTGAAATGAAGTGATGATGCTCTCCAAGTCTTTAAGATTTGCTTTTTATCCTCCTCATAATAGTTACTAGGGTGCTACAAGAGGGTGTGGGAGGCAAAACTAACACATAATGGTTAACAATTACCAGGATGTAGAGTCTATAACAAGTACCTCATTTTACTATAAATAAGAAAACATAATTAGTGTAATTTATATTTGACTTTTTGTTTAAATTAAATTTCATACTCTATCAATATAAACACTCTATATTTATTTTATTCACAGTTGGTAGTTTATATAAATTATACAATAACAAAAATTATACTATCATTATTACTAATTACTTGTTCCTATAAGATTTGACAGAAGCAAATTTTGTATAATAAGAGAGTTATAGAGATTCAATTTTACATAAGGAGACCTGAGCAAACAGCAATTCTTGGGTTAGAATAATAAAGAATAAGGCTCATCAATCTATCTAAAATTGCCAATTTTACATTTATAATCTGAAGAATACATCCAAATATACTATGTCAAGATTCTGAAATTCAAAGTAGAAATTTAGTGAAATAACAAATGATCATCACAGAAATCACATACATATAAGTAATGTTATATGAACTAAGAAGATTGTTTCTACTTATTTAGTAGTGATATACACAGCACAAACACAAATGTGGAGTTGTGTTTATACATGTGTGTAGCAACCACTAAAGTGTCCACAGGTCATGAATCAGAACAACATTAAGAATAGATGAGGTTGGAAAATAATACCACTATATTTTAACTTCAAGATTAAACTAAAATTTGAAATTTTGTAGAAAGCTAAAACTTTTGAAATGCAAATTTTTACCTTAAAAAGGATATAAACTTGTATAGAGTTAATTATATGGAACAAATGGATAGAACTAAAGTCCTACACTCAAATAGGTGAGTCCAGCCAAAAGTACAAGTGGTAGAATAGTAGAATAGTGCTTCTTTGGCTGAAAGTGATTAAAGACTATTTTCAGTAAAAAATAAAAATAAAAAAGGAATACAAAGCACATTTTCCATTTTATATATAATTTTCTTCTGACGTACGATGGTACTTAGTAAACAATTCTGAAAACAAATCATGCATAAGACTGTAGGGAATGATAAATATTGTCCCAATTAGGTTTTATATTTTCTCATTGTATTTAACCAGGTATATTTCAATCTAGCTTCTTAAATGGCTTATGGGATGTTCATGGATAACTGTGGTGGTGAATGTATACAGGAAATGATACACACAAACAAGAAGAGGAATCATGACTGGAGAAGCAGACCCGAGTGACACCATTACTGAAATTAAGGGACATAGAGGAGAGGAAGTGATATAGAAGAGCTTATGGAGATGGATCAGGGACAGAAAAGTTTGCTTAGGCTCTGCTGGAATCAGGACACTTCTATGAACTTGTTTCAGGACTTTATTTCAGCTTTTCAGTTATTTTTCTCATTGGGTTGCAGACAGCCAGAGTGTAAGATAATGATTTTTGAGGTTGTTCAGCACTAGACTACTCACAATTCTCATGGCTTCAATAAGAATCAAATGCTGCTATGAACATAGTTGCACAAATGCTTTTGTAGTATGATTGGACTTCTCTTGGGTATATTCCCAAGAGTGGTATTGCTGGATCCTGAGGTAGGTTGATTCCCAATTTCCTGAGAAACCGCCACACTGATTTCCAAAGTGGTTGCACAAGTTTGCATTCCCACCAGCAATGGATGAGAGTTCCCCTTACTCCA
>PVIU01028942.1:0-18280 GCA_004026605.1 Ondatra zibethicus
GTGAACACACACACACTAACCGAAATACACTAGTCACGTCTATAAAGCAGGTCAACCTTTCTAAGTAGGTTTCCCTCACACTTGAACTGGATGATGGAGCTGTTAATACTGCACACGGAAAATTAGCAATAAGTTTTACTTTTACACAAACATAAAGGGATTTTTCTTCCCCCAAACTACTTAAACATCAAAACCTATACTTATAAAAAATTTAATCCTCTCAGTCAGCAGCCTAAGTATTTCAGATGAAGCCACTCACAACAGACTTCACATACTCATTCCACCCCACGTCTGCCAATCTAGTTATCTAGTGGTGACTCCTTCAGAGATAGTTCGGCCTCTCTCTCTTCTCCAAGTGATTTTTTCTTACTGCCAGCCTCGTGGCTGTCTTTGCTTTCTTCGTTACTGTCACCGTTATGTTGTGGATGACTACTGTCTTGAGGGTCAGATCCTCCATTTAAGGTCTTTGAACCTGTTTGTTCCTTTTCTAGCTTTTTGTTTGGCCCTTTCTTCCCTTGATCTTTGGTTTTATTTGCTTCCTCATACTGTCTTTGTTCAGCAAGAGATTTGTTCAGCACTTGGGTGATGACTGAATCTCCTTCACCAACCAAAAACATATTCTTAAACTTGTTACATAACATTGTAGACTTTTCCATGTGGGTTTTGTGCATAGTTTTTACAAATCTTGGATTTACCAGACTGTCTTTTCACTGTTTGTGGGTTTTTTAGAAGTTGAGCATTTTTATGGTTGATAAAATGAATGTAACTTCTAAGTACTCACTCCTTTTTATCAGAAGTTAATGTAACCTCAGTCTATTGTGCTGCATTAGCTTGCCTCTTCCTAATAAGGTGTAGTCTGTGTGACACCTACATGTCCAACTAGAAGATACAAATGTGATGACTTTTGAAAGTAACTGAATTCAGTGGAGTCAGAATTACAGAGAACAGATTGGGCATATATAGGAACTTCATATACAGTCCTTTATAATTACTAATCACAAAAACCTAAAACTAGTTTGTTTTTAATCTCACACTCAGTAAGAAGGTCACACTCATTGAGGTATGTGTTTTTAAATTGTAATCAGTCCATGATGCTTATTAAGTGGTAAATAAATAAGAAAACTAATGGGATTTGTATTTAGTTTCTGTATCATCAGACATCACAAGATTACAAAAATAAAAGGTAGAAACATCAGTTGCTCCAAGACAGTAAGTAGATGATCCATACACACAAACATAGACCATCAGAGTCTGTTAAGGAATTAAGGAATAACATTTCAAAGGTATTCTGAGTAATCACTTATTGGTTTCCAATAGGAAGAAAGGTTCATCACTATGCTTTGAAATTTTAATGGGAAAATGACTTAATAGCAGTGTTTTGTGTGTTATGTTTATATATGACCTTGACGTCTCATAATTATTTTCACTTAAGTAAAGGATTTTGAATTATTCAATAATTGAACTTTTGCTCTTATTGAACTACTGTTTTGGGCAAATGCTGTACATTATATACACCATTCTTCTGTTTTATTCTTAGTACATTTTTAACTTGAACGAAATTATTCTAGTTAAGCCATAAGTGTCAAATGTGTAAACTTGTTTTAATTAAAAATTTTTTTCTACCAAAAAAAAAAAAAGATAGATTGTATTGATGGACAATGGGACCTCTTTCATAGGGATGTGCTCTTTTTACTGAGAGACAAAGTTCGGGATTAGGGCATGAACAATGCTCAGGATACTGGGGGATTCAGGTGAAGCCTGGCTCCTAATAGAACAGCAAAGAACACAATGGTTGTTTGACCACCTCACTCCAGCATCCAGGTGAAGAGGCGTCATTCACTTCCTTCCATTGAAGAAAATAAGTCTCTGTGGTTGACAATTTTGGTTTCTCCGATGCTTACTCTAAGCTATGCTTCCTGCAAGTATCCTCATAGACTGCTTCTGTCCACCATACTTTAAATTCCATAGCCTTGTCTTCAGCCTTCTGTACCTTAGAGTTAGCCCCGTTTGTCATTTATAATGCTATCATTCACTATCATATAAAGTGAACACTTTAGTTATCTACCTTTCAGTGATCATCTTTAGCCCTCACCGAATCAAGCCTTTAAGAGCAGAGAACTTTTGACAGCTTTTGGTCATGACTCTGGAACTCTACCTAGCACACAGTGGAACAAAATAAACAGAGAGTAAATGAAAACATATCATTGCTTGCTTTCTCTTTTTCTCATGACCTTGGTGTTTCTCAGATGGAAAGACTGGTTCTTCTTCTGCTTGTAGTATGGGAACAAGAAGACACTGTGTCTGAGCCTCTCCACTGGGAGCAAGAACTCCATGTCTGTATCTTAGATCCTGAACTCATAGAACAACAAGTCGCTCATGTTTTGCCTTCCACAGAGCCATAGCTTAGTGATGTCTAATTTGGAGGGTTGTTGTAAGGATTGAGTCAATGAGCAAGTCAGAGCATTTTGTGATGCAGTCAGGTCTTGATAAGCACTGTCTGAGAGCACTTCTCTCCCTCCAGACACTGAAGTTTTATGAATATGACCTACGCTGGATGTATATTTTCATCTATCTTTAAGTCCTCTCCTCTATGCATGCATAATATTGGCTGGTTGTTTTAGCTCTCTATTACTTATAATTAATTATCTGTGTATGTATTACCTGCATACCTTGCTAACATGAAAGCTCACTAGAAGCCGATATTCCACCTGTGTTGTCTTCTTCATCTGTAGTCACGGTGTTTTGCACATAGTATGAGTTCAATATATACTATAGTATGCATTTTATTCAGTTATAGATGTATTTTTCAGTGATGTGAAAGTTAGCTCCTTAATTTTTGAAACATGGAGCACCTTTGACTTAATGTAAAGTGCTTTGGCCCTATTAAATTTATCCTATGCAGCTGCACTGTAGTTGACATTTTCTTTGGGCCACCAACCAGCTCCTAAATAAAGACATGGAGACAGATTACTAATTATGAATGTTCAATCTTAGTTTAGACTTGTCCCACACTTTTAACTTAAGTTCATCTACACTTTGCCTCTGTACTTTTTCCCTTTCTTTCACTCTTACATCCTACTTTCCTGCTTCCACCGTGTCTGGGTGACTGGCCCCTGGCATCTCTCTGTCATCCTCTTTTCATTCTTCCTCAAGCCTAAATTCCTCCTCCTACTTAATATCTCTGTCAGGCAGTCTCCCCTATACCCCAGACAATGCTATTGGCCATTCAGCTTTTTATTAGACCAATCAGGTTCCTTAGGCAGACAAGCTAAAACAGCAATGCATCTTTACATAATTAAACAAATGCAGCACATCCTTGCAAAGCTAAATAAATATTTCACATTTCCTGCTTTTTGTCTAAATAAAAAGAAAAATCTTAGCATTAACATAGTAAGACTATGTACAATAAAAACAGTTACTAAGTAAAAATTACTTTTAGAATATCCAGTCCATTTGCATTTGGCAAATTCAGAGAAAATACTCCAGTATCTATCCCATCTTGATAAGTCCAAAGTTGTGTGCTTAATTTACTTTCTATTCCAATTTGTATTACCAACCCAAAATTACCTTTTTAGACCTGGAAACATTTTCTCAGAAAAACAATTTACACTTCTCAACAAACAACTTACACTTCTCAATCTTATAAACTTTACATCTCCTATGTAATTATTTTTTAGAATTTGGGAGCAGTATACACTATAATTATATCATTTTCAATTCTACCAGAGACCCAAGAGGGGTATAATATTGCCTAAGTGAACAGGAAGTACAGAGCAAAGCAACTTCCAAAACTATGGAAATGATAAAGACATCTGATTGCCTGGACAATCACACAAAGTTCCTAGGCAATGTTAGAGTATCTATGTATGGCCTACAGGCCTAGAATATCTGACAGACTTTTCTGTGAGGTAGGAAATTTGAAGGACTGTCCCACCTTGTCTTGGCAAAGTTTGACAGTCTTTTTCCTTTGTGTCCTGCTTGTCCAGTTTGTACAGTATACTGTCAGCATTCGAGGCAAGGGCAGTTTCATGAGAAAATGACTAGCTTTGCCGCAGTGAAGGTAAACTCCATATGCAATTTGAGATCCATAATCCTTTTATGAAATAGATTTGTGCTACCAAGAGTAGAAGTGTCTCATTGCTATGAAAAGTCTTAGGTTATTAAACATCTTAAATGCCATATTATATAGGTCTCTGAAGCATTTGAAGATTACCTATATATTCCTATATGACCTTAAAACATATCCTGACATGACTACAAGTTTGATTGTTATAGATGACTAACTAATAATCCACATTTTAAATTATCCTGAACAGTTTGTAATAGTATCTTTCAAGGACTACAACTTTATATTAAGTTTTAAATTAGATTCATAGCTACAATACCTTAAACCAGAGTAGAAACATATATGGTACTACAAAAAAACCTTTAAATTTCTATCAATATACAAAAATCTATACCAACATAAAATATTTGAGATGAATAGTTGTCTTTTTATCATATACTATTATATCTCCACTAAATGATGATGAATATCAATAACCCACTGAATGACCAAAAATCACCCACTCCACCTCTTGGGTATGTAGGTATTGTGTTCTCTAGACTGCTTCTTATCTGGGGGGGTAACAGGAAACCCTGAGAAAATTAAGACAATGGTCAAGTCCTAAGAAAACTAGATATAGCATTTGTTTTGCAGTCTCTGTAATGAAAAAGTACAAGAATTCTCTGAAGTCCTGACTAGAATAGTCTGTGAGGCTGGACCATCTCAGCTAGTAGACTTGAAGTTGTTCTGAATGCAGAACTCTGAGGAAACTGCAACAGAGGCCTCTGAGAGACTGGATCACCTGGTTTAACCATTTTCATTGTGCCTGATCCCCTTGCTCTGTAAACACACAAGCTTTCAAAGATATCGTACATATCTTCATTAACACAAATATGGACTGTGCATTGTACACAAGTCAGCCAAAGGTGACCTTTTATATATTTGTGCAGATAAAAGTCTTCTGGCAACTTTATAAGTTTGTTTGTACGGTGTAACCAAACCTTTATCCACTACATAAGAAGAAGGGCATATAATAATTAGTCATGAAGACTCTGTAACCAACAAGATTTATTTTGTCTCATCCATCCTCAGAGCTGATTTTGTAGATGAATCAGAATATACATAACCTATTTTTTAGTTTTCTAGGTTTATTTCTATTGTCTGTAGCCATGATTTTCAGGGGTTCTCCGCCAATCAAATCTGATCTCTGTTAATTTTGAAGGAATCCATAGCCTTTCATTTCCTGTGAAAACAAAAGCATAATGTCTTCCCAAAGCAATATATTTTCTGAATCCATATTAAAGTTAATATATTCCTAAGAATCTAGGCTGGTTTAATTCAGCAATTCCTCTTACAATCCTATGTGTCTTAGTAACAGTCATTCACTCATCAGCATTCAAAAAATTTAAAATCAATAAAACACCATACATGATCCAGATTCCCTGTGTATTTCCCATCTTTATGTGGCTTACTATGTTTCTATTACTTTACTCTTTCTTTAAAGACTTTCCTTAATTATTTTTAAACTTTATTTTTACTGTGACTGTCTATACCAATTTTCTTTCTTTCTTGAGCACCTATACACACTGTCACCTGTTTAAAGTTATTTTGTTTTGCTTTGCTTTGGTTTTTTGGTCTAGACTGGTATTACTGTGCACTTGTAGAGTTCTCTGACCACATGAGCCAAACCTTAAACTGATAAGTAGCAGCTAGGCCATTAGCTGTGTTATTCTAGCTATCGGCTCCATCTCTTCCTTAGCTCTGTGAGTACTGAGCCTTAAGCCCAGCAGGCCTGTCAGAGAGACACATTCAACTGTGAGCTGTGTTTAATCAAGAGCCACATTCATCTGCCCCATGTCTAAGAATTTGGTGCCCACACTGTACCGGTATTCTACTTAGGTGGCTCTTTCTAGTTAGTGTGCCAGCTGCTCAAGTGCTCGGCTGCACTCTTAAAGGAGCTGTATTTGTTTTGGTTTGCTTGTTTGTCTCAGCTTTCTCAGGCCTTATGTGAAAATTTGGACCTCATGTTGGGCACCATCTATAGCTGGCATTTTCTTTGGACCATGAACAGCTCCCACATAAAGAAAAAGAGACTTATTTTTAATTATATGTCCTCAAACTTAGCTTAGACTTGTCCCACTAGCTCTTTTAACTTAATTTAACTTGTTTTTATTCATCTACATTTTGCCTCTGGGCTTCTTACCTTTGTTATATTTTGTATGTCCTACTTTCCTGCTTCCTCCATATCTGTCTGACTGGACCTTGGCATCTCCCTCTTGAGTCCTTCTCTTTCTTCCTAGAGGCTAAATTCCTTATCCAACTTACTCTCCCTGCCTGCAAGTCTCACCTGTACCTCCTCCCTTGATATTGGCTATTCAGGTTTTTTTTTTTTTAATTAGACCAATCAGGTGCCCTAGGCAGGCAACATAAAAATAGCAACACATATTTACATAATTAAACAAATGTAACACATCTTTGTATAGTAAAACAAATATTCTGAAACACTGCACAGTGTGTCAGTGATCCAGCTACTCAGAAAGGTGAGGCAGGATGATTACAAATTCAGTCCCTGCCCAGGCTGCAGAGTTAGTTGCAGAGTTAGTTAAAGACCAGCCTGGGAAACTTACTTATACTCTTTCTCCAAATTTAAATAAAAATTTAAATATGGGGGATGTAGCTCAGTCTAGAGTGGCTGCCTAATGTCTGTGAAACTCTATGTTCAATTGCAACACTATAAAAATTACTGAATGAGTGAAACTTTAAATTTCATCTAAAAATACCATACCATGATAAAATGGTCACTCTTCCTTTCAACTTTGTTACTTTGTCTTTTCTTCTTTGCTTCAATGTTGTTTTTAAATACCACCAACTAGTACATTCTCTCCTAATTGATCTCTCTGTCTTGTTAATCCGCACACCAAGGCACTTACTGATCAGACCTGCCACCTGCAATCCAAAGATTCATCTTTCCATGGCATCAATCAAGTCTTTAGTCTTTGGCTCTTCCATCCCATTAGATGGGAGTCTTCCCAAGAGTGGTGTGGTCTGCCTTTCCATCTTTGCTCTGCCCAGTGTTTTGTTCTGTGTCTAGAAAGTCACTGTGATCCACCTTTGCTAGGTTCTCCTACAGGGAATGTGAGGTGGCTTTGCCATAAGTGGCTGTTGTTTAACCCTTATAGCCAGTGTTAGCGTCAGTTTGTCACATGTTTGCTGAGGGCCAAGGTCAGTCCCATGCAGGCTCCTTGGTTGTTGGTTCAGTCTCTGTGAACCCCTATGAGGGACTCATAACAATAGGAGGGATCAAGAGCTGTCTCTGACCTTCTCATTGGCTTTTGGGACCCTCTTCCTCATATTGGGTCACCTTGCTCACTGTTATTACAAAGGGAGGTTCTTAGTCTTACTGTAACCCAATATGCCGTGTTGTGTTGATATCCATGGAAGACTGCCCCTTTATGAATAGAAAAGAAGAGTAGTGAATGGGGCCTGGGGCAGAGGAGATGTGTGGGGAAGAGGGCCTGGAGGGGGAGGAAGGAGAGGAAACTGTGGTCAGGATGTAAAATAAATACATTTATTTTAAAAAAGAATGTCAGTTTGTAAACTTCAGTGATTTACATTATCATTGTGATATACAATGCAATCTTTGAGTTTTTATTGTTTTTATTGAGCTATATTTTTTCTCTGCTCCCCTTCCTTTCTCTCCCTTCTCCTTCTACCCTCTCCCATGGCCCCCATGCTCCCAATTTACTCAGGAGATTTGTCTTTTTCTACTACCCATGCAGATTAGATCCATTTATGATGTATGTCTCTCTTAGTTGTCTAGGTTCTCTGGTATTGTAATTTGAAGGCTGTTTTTTTTTCTTTATGTCTAAAAGCCACTTATGAGTGAGTACATATGATATTTGTCTTTCAGGGACTGGGTTTCCTCACTCAATTTGATGTTTTCTAGCTCCATCCATTTGCCTGAAAATTTCAAGTGCTCATTATTTATTATTATTATTATTATTATTATTATTATTATTATTATTATTATTGCTGTGTAATACTCCATTGTGTAAATGTATCACAATTATCAATTCTTCAGTCGAGGGGCATTTAGGTTGTTTCCAGGTTCTGACTATGACAAACAATGCTGCTATGAACATAACTGAGCACATGCCCTTGTGATATGATTGAGCATCTTTTGAGTATATACCCAAAATTGGTATTGCTGGGTGCTGAGGTATTAGATTACCCTTTTTTTCTACCATATATGGAGTTTTCAGATGGAGTTTCCAACCCATCATGTAAAAAGAAAACATTTCAAATGTCACAAATCTCAAAAAAGGGGTATAGTAATGCTTCTATGTCAATTCTGAACAAATTATGTTATGAAGTTTCTTCTACTTACGTAAACTAGTGCAGAAGTCAGAGTTTCAAGAAGTTGATGTCTTTTGGACATGGAAATTTAAATATCATATTTGTCCATGCCTCCTGCCAAAATGTTATCTAAATATGATTAAAAAAAGCCTTCAAAATTCTGAGAAAAGTCAATACCAGTCATTTGTGTGCTAGAAGAGAAATACAGAACAGAAAGAAAGTGAAAATACAACTTGTGGCAAACCTGGAGACGGCCCTTTCCAGACTGACAAAGAGGTCTCCAGGACAGTTGAGTTTAGGGAAGATATTTAATGGTTGTCACACCTAGTAGACTTGATTATGCAGAAAAGGATCCCAGGGTTATATTTGCATTAGAATTTAGGAGGCTTTCATAATACTTTTCAACACAAACAACACCCACACTCACACACACAAAAATGATATCTAATGGCCTCAAACTTAGAATAAACATGATTGTATTGCTTGCTGGCTGCCTTGACACTTAGAAAAACAAAAACAAAACCACTGGTATTCTAAAACCTTAAAAGACAGAGATACATCTTCCAAATGAATCACTGAGGCATGCTTTGCAAAGGGCCAAGTGCATAGGTGTAGGTGAGTTCTAGGGTCAGGTAGAGACAGCAAAGCTGGCAGAGCTAAAATGTGAGAGGTCATTACCACAGAATCACCAGTGTGACAGAAAGGAGGCTTCAGTAGGGTCTGACAGACAGAATCCAGACGAGTCACTGGAGAAGCACAGCACCTGCCAGCCTGTGGCATGTCAAGAGAGGAAAGCAGTGAACGATATCTCGGGCACGAGCACTTCTGACCTCTCCACTCTTTGTGGTGACATGACACCAATGTCAGGAAGTATATGGAGCTGAACAGGTTCATAGTGATCATGTGCCCAGAAATCAAAAGCAGGGAGTTTGTCTGGATGGAAAAAATTACTCCAGAGCAAGGTAAAAATAATTGTATCAGAAAACATTGTTACAAAAAAATCTAAATTGAAATTCTATCCTTATATGAACCAATTATACAGAAAATATATTCAGAGGTCTTTGTATATGAAGGTCTTCTATCTACTGTAGAATATATTTCTGTGTAGTTTGGACCAATGAAGACACATGTGTGCACGTATGTGAAGACAGACACATGTGAAGAGACACTGATGTACATGCAAATGATCTTTTATGACTTCAAACTAATCTTTTTATCATTCCTTTTTAGTTATTTTTGATTCATGTACAATTCTTAGAAATAAATTCCCTCTTGGACACTCATTTCCAATTGCTTTGACACTTTATCCAAATTTATTTTGTTATTAGATGTTCTCTCTGTTGAAAATAATTTCTGTATCTTACATATTTCATTTCTTCCCCCGTATTCACGCAGGTCTCATGAGGGGAAGGAGCCAGTCTGTTTTACTTGCTGATTGATAGGCACACAGCATGTAGTTAAGTGCTTAGTCTAGTAACTGGAAGGCATTCACAGAACACTGTTTAAAGTTTTCAGTTGAAAATTAAATTAGATCGTCAAAACCCTGGATTCTAGATAGGAGATCCTTAAAAGATGATATTGGATAGGACATGGGTCTCTAAAACAGAAGACCGGATAGAGATGAAGGTTATCATTAGTCAAGTGATAGAGTTCAGAAAGCAGAACAAGTTATGCCTGGGAACTTGGGGGAGTGAAAAGACAAGTGGAACCTAGACATACTGTCTGGTCAGGTATTCATGGGGTCTGCAGGTAGCCATGTCCTGCAGGTAGTTCAAAATGTAGGCTGGAGGAAAGGTCTCCTTCATGGACTTAGGCTTACGGATCCTTGCTGAAAATCAGTGTTTGCTGACAAAAGCAGAAGTGCAACTTGGCAAGGCCATTATAGAGAACGGAGACTTCTAGAAAAACAAAATGGAAGGAAAGAGTTGCTCATTATTCCAGGTGACGTAGAGTATGTGATCCAAATCTCAAGGGGCAGGGAGAGAACTGCTGCTTACAAAATTCAAGTAGTTTATGAATATTTATTCATTTCATGCATATATGTATATAAAATTATAACAAAGAATTCCTAAAACAGCCATTGTTGATGAATGGGTTTGTTGCAAATGGAAATAAAACTATTAACTGTGTATCTTACATATAAAGAAATATAGTACCAGTAACGTTTATCTTCTAACATTAAAACCATAACATCCTACATTCATAACCAATGTGCTAAGTCAGCTGTTTCACATAAACAGAGGAAACAATACCAATTAAAGTAGGAACATTAGCAAAGAGCTCAGGTCTGAATGTCCACCTAACATGCACTCAGGCTTAAACAGTGGGTTTTAAATTCATCACCAGATTATTTATTTTTTGATCATCCTCATGATCGAAATGCTGTGACTCCTCATGCATATTCCTTTTAAAATTTAATTTCACATTAATATAAAAATCATTAAGCCCTCAGTATTTCAGGCTTTACTGTATTGATGGTTTTCTAATTACCTTAGTTTGAGTGCTTCCTAATTAATGTATTTAAATACCAAAAATGGATGGGTGATTTTTACACCCAGTTAAAATTACAATAATCTATAAGCTTCTTTTCCAATGTGTAGAAATTAACATCTCAGTTACACAGTCCTTTCAAGATACACAATCCTCACGGGAGTATGTTTACTGTGTGAACCTCGTGTTCATCAAAGGTAGTTGTGAAAGGATCCATTCGGTAAAGTGACGTTAGGAGGGATTGTGTTCCATTCTGCTTACTCAGCCATGCTGGCACACCTGTCTCTAATTTTGAAACTACCAAAGATTACTTCACAGCATCAGCGCTCAAATAACATCATTAGTCAGGATTTCCTACCTGTTCAGGAAAAAAATGAAAAGATTAACATTATCTCTCATCTCTGGATTTTGCATTTTTCAAATATCTGTCCACTGAATGTGTTTTTCTTGTCGGTAGTAAGAATTCTCAGAGTCACACTAAGTGAGTGCTGCCATAAATAAGTCATGTCTGAGAGCCACCATTACCTCGTAAGCCATCTCCCTGGTCCAAAAAGTGGTTTTCAATCAGTAGAGTCCAGCTTTAGATAAAATGATAGCTTCGTAGATATTTTGAGGCTTTCACAATGTACATTCTAATAAAGAAAGAAAACATACTGTATTACTAGGATAAATCACCTCTTCTCCCAAAAATGTAGTGAGGATTAATGTTAAAAATACCCACTGTTACTTACTGAAAGATTTCTGTGATGAGAAATTCTGCATTTGACACACAAAACTACCAGCTAAAATGACTTGCAGTCTATTATTTTTTTGCAATCTCAAAGGAATTATCTTTAAAATCGTTACTTTTGCCAAAATAGCAATACCTGACCTACAAAGCAAGATTTATTAATTTAAGTGCAGAAACTTTTGATCAACCACTAAGGAGCAAATTGTAACATATATGTTGGAAACCGCTAACAATTCAACTTCATGTGCACGGAGGAGACTTACCTTTTGGCGACTGTGCACTCTGCCAGTTTCTTCCTGAGAGACAGGGATCCACTATAATTTGGTTGAGGTTTGTGCTAAAATATTTAGTTTGTATTTTCGAAGCCAGTGAGTCTTAAATCTTTGTTTTACACATACACACACACACACATACAAACACACAATTCAAAAAACATTGTTATTATTTTGGAATTTTAGTTCATATGTTGGTTTGTGTGTTTTATACAAGCCTATCATTCATATAAGAAGCACAATAAATTCTTAACTACATGATCTACACAGTATATAATTTTAATAAGTATACAAAGTAACAGATTTCCATAAGGTGTTTTCATGCATGTTTTGTTTGGGGATACATTTTCCTCCCTTCTCCCCATGTCCTTGACCTCTCCCCAGTGTTCTGATTTCAGTACTTCCTTTTCTATGTTTATGGGGGTTAATATCTAAAATATGTAAGGAACTGAAAAAAGACTAAAATACAAAAATACAATTCAACATATTGGCCAATAGTTTTCAAAAATAATAGAAATACAATGGCTGATAAACAACTTTAAAAGTGCTAGACATCCTTAGGTATTAAGGAAGTAGAATTAAAATTTCTTTTAGCTGGGAGGTGGTGGTGCATACCTTTAATCCCAGCACTATAAATGGTACCATTTATTATGATGAGATGCTTGAAATTTAATTACTTTAAATATAAAATACACTATACACTAACTCTCAAAACCCTGATGTGAGCCATATCTCAAAACTGACTCCTCCTACTTGAAATGTTGCACTCTTTGATTGACAGTTCCCTATTTCTTTCCTCCCCGTCCTCACATACCCTCTCTGACCATCACGCTACCTCCATTCTCTTAATGCAGTGTTAATAGTTTCTACTTATATCAGGATATGATATTGTTCATGAAACCATGTATGTTGGAGTGTTTAAATAACTCTATAGAAAAAATATCACATAAAAAACTCAAAAGGTTTGGTGAATCTCTGGATGTAACTATCCTCCAAAGAGTTTGGTTTCTTAGATCAGAAATAAATATAATCAGCCGGGTGGTGATGACGCACGCCTTTAATCCCAGCACTCAGGAAGCAGAGGCAAGTGGATCTCTGTGAGTTCGAGGCCAGCCTGGTCTACAAGAGCTAGTTCCAGGACAGGCTCCAAAGCTATAGAGAAACCTTGTCTTGAAAAAAAGGAAGAGAAAAAGAAATAAATATAATCAATTCTTATCATCACATGATATAAAGTTCATCCAAATGTGGCTATCAATAGTGTCTGTGTTGCTTGGGGAAAATTTTGCAGTCTTGGCATCTTAATCATTTAAAGCCCTCAAGTGGAGAAAAGAATATGGAATCCTTTTAAGTGCTTGCAATCAATTTCTGAGTATTGGCCTATTTGAGCCAGGTGAGAGTTTGTAAGGCTGGACTTAGTTGAAGTCGTCAAAGGCCTCCCATTATCCTTCATTATATGTTTAGTCATTAGCAGGGCAGATGGCTTCTTTTTGGTTGAAGAACACTTTCAGTAGCGCTCTGGTTCTCTCTTACCCTCACTGGAAACTCTTCGCAATGTACATAGTTCTAGAATGCCCTCAACTGTGAGAAGAGAAGCTTTTAGAAGGGAGAGGTATTTCCAGTGACTTAGACATGAAACAAGGGAGGAATTTAAATTATGCATCTTAAGTAAAAATGTTCTGTCATGCAAACTGTAAAGAACATGTAGGGACACTAGAAATCTACGATCAGTTTACAGAAAATGGGGGCAAAGTAAAGCCTGCATTATGCCTACAAGTTTACTGCTCTGTAGCAAAAAGATCGTTTGTGGCTCAATTCAAGGTTCTTCATTTACAAAAGATGAACCAATAACGCCTTTCTCTTTACACACTCCATGATGTTCTAATAATATGGTTCCATGTTCTAGGAGAAGGGTTTTGCAAATTCCATGGTGATGTATATAAAAACAGTGACAAGGACACACAGATGGGGTGTGACTAATACTGACTCCACCCACAATCTAATTGGTGTATTCTGCTTGTCTTTGTAGACAAAGTTGTCATCAAAATAAAGAACGCTTGATAAATACATTAAATACATTAAATAAAAAATTCTGTAAGTCTTGAAAGAGGAAGTTAATATAATTTTACCTTTTCAAGGCCACATTTATTTTAAAAAAGAAAGGAAGAAAGAAGAAAGAAAGAAAGAAAGAAAGAAAGAAAGAAAGAAAGAAAGAAAGAAAGAAAGAAAGAAAGAGAAAAACCTGTTATTGGACTCTTAGAAGAAATCAATTAACTTTCAGTTAAAGAGAGAATTTGTCTCTAGAAGGTATTGAGTAAAAATATCCTTATGTGTCTGAGGGGATTAGGACTCCATCCCTGTGGTCCATCAAGGAACCTGAAAACAACTGCATGCCTCAGTATGACTCTGGCCAGTTTCTGGGTGGAACACAGAGTTCAAAGGACATGTCATGGCCTGACAGCTGATAGTTAGGTTCCTTCTCCAGCCCACCCCAATTTTGCCCTCCTTGGAAAAGTAAATGCCCGTCCACTTATAAGCCCATTTTGCACATGAAATGTAAATGTATATTCACCTTGAAGGTAGGAGGGAGATATAAATAGATGCTGCCAGAGTCTAACTGTAAAGGTAAATAAAAATACTTCTTTTTCCATTGAATATTTTTAATCAAAATATGTGTTTGTGAAAGAGAGAAGAGAGAAGAGGAGAGAAGAGGAAAGGAGAGAAGAAAGGTGTATGAATCATCTTGATCATTGCTTGTGGTCGTTCAGTTGTTGTTCCTTATTTTTATGTATTACACGTTTTGAAATATTTCTAAAAAAAGGAGGGTTATTAATTTTTCTTGTAGAATAACTAAATGTATTTCATTGTGTAGATATGATCCTTTGTAGCATGTTAATATGGCCCTCTTTTTGAAAACAGACAGCCTTCATAGGCACTCTGGGTGAACTGATAGTTATGGAAGTGTTGAGCACTCACTATTAAAATATTAATTATTTGAAGATCATGACAAAGATAAAATGTGACTCCAGGGCATCTGTACCTTATAATGTCACTAAAATCTTCTCTCTTTGAAAATGATTATTCCTCAAGACAAAAACATGAATTAACTCTCATTAAACTTTTGTCCAAAAGACACTGCAGAACATATTTTATTGGCAGATTTGTATGTTTTATTTCTCTAGGTATAGTGGATTGCCAAAACACTAATAATATAAATCTTTGTTTGAATGCAAATAATCTCTAGAAAGTTGCCTTTGCTTATTAATGGAATTAATTTTATGCCTTCCCAGTACAGATATAGCAGTTTGAAACAGCAGTTAATAAAGAAAGAGCCAAAATTTTAAAATAGTACACTTAATAATACAAATTAATTCTACCCTACAAAGAATGCATAAGGAAGCAATGCAGTGATAATGTCTCCTTTTTTACAAAGCAAGACCCTCTCTGTCTCAGGAGAGCAGTCACATCCCTAAAACTAGAAGCCCAAATTATTTATACCATATGAGTGGTAGAACTGAGGCTCGCCCTCACAAGTACCCCAAGGACAGAGAACATCCTGATGTCTCTGAGACTTCAATAGATATGTCTTTGCAGAAGGAATATATTAGAGCAGTCATTTCCATAATGCTCTGATGCAGTCACTTGGTGAGTTCAGAGTGAAATAAAGCTGTTAATCAGGCTACCGAGAAAGGATGTGGTGTAGGACATGTTATTATCCTATAACGCATAACCTCACGGAGACTCTCAGATAGTTTCCCTAAAAACTATGCAAATTCCATAGAGACCAGTTTAAGAATATAATACTTTTAGAGAAAATAGATGTATGCATGAAAATTAATCTGACTGTATTACTTGCTTTTCATTCCTATAACAAAATCCCAAAGGTAGTTATAAGATTATTTACCTCACACACAGACAGGAAGACATGCACTCAAGTGCTTATGTTGCTTTGGGCATATGATAAGATTGCCTGGGTCGCAAGGAGTAAGAAAACAAGGCAAAATAAAATCTGAACCATAAAACAAAAGAGTTTCAGGGGAGGGTGACCAGGATCCTGGGATCCCATGGGAGTTTGGTCCCCAGTGACCTTAGGACCTACCATTAGGTAGGCACCCCTGAAGCTTGTACCTGCCCCCAGTAACCACACCATGGGGACTAAGCTTGCAACTCATGGGCCTTTGGGGGAATTCAACAACCAACTTCCGCAGCATGTAAACATCTTATATCCATCTATTCATCCTTTGGAGAGCTTTAATAAGCCCAAGGTAAGGACATATATGCCACATTTATTAAGATGGAATAATTACTGTAAACTGGTTGAGGATATGTAGTCTGACCTGATTGAGACCAGTGTTCAGACCTTATAGTGTTTGATATTTTTTAATATTTGCATAGAATACTGATTGAATGTCTGAACTCTGAAATGATCTTTAAAAACCTAAAATGATCGAAGTCCCCACTCACAAAATAAAAAAAAAATGTTATCATCACTCAGCCACTCAGTTTTGAATTTCAAGGAATTTTTTTTTATTCGAGATGGCATATAGATAGTCTTATGACCATAAAGAGATGCTGGCACACCTACACAGGAAACTGTTTCACTGGTGAATCAAGTATGAGATACACCAAGATCTGACTTGATTATTTCAATCCCTCTGTCAAACCCAGTTTGCCCCATGATAACTGTTTGTATGCTCCTAACATTGATTCATTGATGAGTCTTGTTCACAACGTCACTGTCATTAGCCAATTGTCTGTGTCCTGATTGTTAGGACCTACACTTCCAATGTCAAAAGATTCCAGAAACACCATCTTTACTGTCACACATTATTTAAGCTTGTTTACTATAGGTAATACACACATTCATCTTAAGAATAAAACAAAACAAATAGACTATTTGCCTAAATATCAAGTAGAAATACATTTAAAAGTCTCAGTTATCAGAGGTGAGTCTCATGATCCCATATTCTTTTCTACAGAGAACTAGAGTCTGAAACCTACCTTCTCTGGGTGATTTTCCATTAGCAAAAATTAAAATTATTAAACTACAACTATCAACTGGAGATTCAGGAGAGTAGAACTGGCAGCAGCAAATCCTGATTTGCTTGACTTGACAGTTTCTCCAAAAGAAAATCTATTCTAAGGTAATACACCCTCCCATGGGTTCTGTAGTTCAAATACAAGCTTTGAAGTTGCAACCCAACATTCTAATTGTATACCAATCTAAATCATCTCATGTTTTCATAAGAGGCATTTCAGAGCATCATTTTATTATTTTTAAAAATAATCACACTTAGTAAATAGATTACAGAAAAATTCAAATTTCACATTATGTAATATTTTCTTTTCCATTTCTTCTCTCTTATTTTTTACTTTGAAAATCAGTCAATAGTATTATTATACCATTTAGATTGGGAAGTCATAAAGTTTCAATTTCTCTCTTATAATCTTACTGGAAATAAAGAGGAAAGCTGTAGATCATGTAGCCCTTCCCCATGGCTGAGTAGAACAGATTCATTTGAGCTGAGTCCACCGCCCTGCACAGGAACAGAATCATGCCAAGTTTTCATCATAGGAAAGATGAGTGACCGATATAACATAGCCCGGATGGAGAAAAATCTTATTCCTCATTTCCCTTTTGTAGCACCTGGAACAGATATGACAGTTACATGATCTACTCAGTGTCTACTTTATTCCAATTTGAAGCCATGCAAAACACTCCTGATTATGAAAAATCCACTTCTAAAATTTATTAGAAATCAATTCATAGAAATATTCCTTACGGAAAATGAAAGAAGTCTAGGAAAATGGCTTGGTGGTAAAGATCTTGTCTTGCTCACTTAAGTCGTTCCTGACATGGAAGAGTGAAGAGAAGAATAAATCAAAAGAAATATAAATAATACATGAGGAGCCAGGTGGTGGTGGTGCATGCCTTGAATCCCTGTACTTGGGAGGCAGAGGCAGGAGGGATCTCTGTGAATTTGAGGCCAGCCTGGTCTACAGAGTGAGTTCCAAGACAGCCAAGGGTACACAGAGAAACCCTGTATCAAAAAATCAAATAATAATAACAATAATAATGATGATAAGGCAAGTGAACTTAAACAATTCATATGGAATATATTTTAGACTATAAACTTATAAAGATAAATTTTTGTTATTGAAAATACATCATTTATTACAAAGTTAATTTTTTATTCCCATACAATTCAACATTTTCACTGGAATAAAGGTAGTTTCATGGACATTGGTGAATGTGTATGCAGACATAAGAACAAAAAATTAAAGGACCCAGGTGTTTCCTTAGATCTTGGTCAGGCTCTTGTAATGATGGCAACAGGCCTAGTGCATAGGTAGTACTCTACTCAACAGACCTAGTGTAGAGGTAGTACT
>PVIU01028943.1:0-18271 GCA_004026605.1 Ondatra zibethicus
GTGTGGATTGATATCCGGGTCTTCTATTCGGTTCCATTGGTCCTCCTGTCTGTTCTTATGCCAGTACCAGGCTGTTTTCAGTACTGTAGCTCTGTAGTATAGTTTGAAGTCAGGGATTGTGATGCCTCCAGATGTTCTTTTGTTGCCCAGGATTGTTTTGGCTATCCTGGGTTTTTTGCTTTTCCAAATGAAGTTGAGTGTTGTTCTTTCAAGGTCTTTGAAGAATTTTGTTGGGATTTTGATGGGTCTTTTTTTTTTTTTTTCAAGAGTACTCTTGAGACTTACAGAGGTCAAGAGGAATGAAAATACTGCTGGTTGTGGTGTGGTGGTGGCCCCATGTCTTTAATCCCAGCACCGTGGAGGCAGAAGCAGGTGGATCTCGGTGAACTCGAGACCAGCCTGGTCTACATATCAAGCCAGGGCCGCATGGTGAATAGAGCTGGACATAAATAGCTCCATGGTAGTGCACTCGCCTGCGATGCAGCAAGTCCTGAAAGCAACACCCTGAAGAGCCTGAGAAGCAACAGTAGCAGGAACAGGAGCAGTTTGCAAAGGGCTAAATAGCACATGAATGACAGCTCGCTTACGCATACTGGGCCTAGCGTTCAAATTTTCCTTTCCCAGATCCTAAGATGGAAAATTTAAATTTTTAAAATTTAAATTACATTATTTACTCTGTGTGTGTGAGAGAGAGAGAGAGAGAGAAAGAGCGAGAGAGAGAGCACAAGAATTCATAAACAGGTGTGTCTGCCACGGTGCTCATGTGGTGAGCAGAGAGAGACCACTAAGAGTCAGTTCTCTCTTTATACCATGTGGGCTCTGGAACTTGAACTTAAGCTTTCGGGCTTGGTGGCAAATGCTTCAACAATAACAATGTTTTAAGGACAGTTGGTAGAGTATTTGCCTAGCATGCACAAAGCCCTGGGCTTGACTTCCAGCACTTCATAAAACTGGGTATGTGTGGAGTGTGTGCCTGTAATCTGAGCACTGAGCAGATAGAGGCAGGAGAATCAGAAATTCAAAATCATCCTTGGCTTGCTTCACAGCAAGCTCAAAACCAGCCCGAGCTGAGACCCTGTCTTGAGAGAGATAAAAAAGACTGAGGAGATGGCTCAGTTGGACAGGTGCTTGCTATGCAAGCCTGTGAGGACCTGAGTTTGGATCTCCAGAACCCATGGAAAAGCCCGGTTCAGTGGTGCCTATCTGTAACCCTGGTGATTCAGGGGTAGAGACGATCCCAAGGCCTTGCTTGCGCCAAAATGGTGGTCTCCTTGTTCAATGAGAGACTTGAAATTCTTTTTTTTGTTGTTGTTTTGTTTTGTTTTTCGAGACAGGGTTTCTCTGTGGCTTTGGAGCCTGTCCAGGAACTAGCTCTTGTAGACCAGGCTGGCCTCAAACTCACAGAGATCCACCTGCCTCTGCCTCCCGAGTGCTGGAATTAAAGGTGTGCGCCACCACCGCCCGGCAAGAGACTTGAACTTCTGATCCTCTTGCCTCTGCCTACCAGGTGCTAGGGTCATACACATGGCCAACTTGTAGAGATACATCTACCTGCCTCTGCATTCAAAGTGCTGGGATTAAAGGCATGCACCACCATGCCTGACCCTCTGTCATTTTTGCCCCTTCATTGTACCCAGGTGCCCACCACGGTGAAAATCCTGTTTTCCATTTCCAACAAATAAGTCTCCAAGACCTTGGAAGAGAAATTGGGGAACTCTTCATGCAAATAAAGTAAATGAAAAGAGCCTCTGGGTGTGGCAGTCCATGCCTTTAATCCCATCATTTAGGAGTTCAAAGACATCCTGGTTTACATAGCCGGTTCCAAGGCCAGCCAGGACTACGTAGTGAGACCCGGTAACAAATAACAAAGAGGAACGAGAAAACCAGGCATATAATCATGTGCTTCTGACCCTAGCACTGGGCAGGTAGAGGCAGGAAGATGAGAATTTCAAGGTCATCTTTGCTAAACAGTGAGCTCACGACCAGCTTCTGCTCAAGGAGACTCTATCTGTAAAAACAAACAAACAAACACACTAAACTACAAAGTGAAGAAACAGGTAGTGATAGTATATTCCTGTAACCTTAACTCCAGGGGCCACAGATAGCAAATTCAAGGCTAACCTAAAGTCCTAGTTCTCAGAAATCCAATGCTGGCACTGGAGCTTAGAAGCTTTGTTTGGGACGCCAGGTTTTATCCTCAGCACCAAAAAGAAAAATGGCTGAAGAGAAAGGGAATGAATGGATATAGGAAATATGGACAACGGCTGATTGGTAACTGCTTTAGCAGCGAAGTAGTAACCAAACCACAGGAGGTTTTAGGCAGCAGGCTGCGCTGAAGCTAGAGGTAGGGACAGAGGTAGGAATAAAGCTAGTACTAAAATTTGGAGGGTCATTTGAAGTAATTAAACTAGGGTGTGAGTTCGAGGCCAGCCTGGGCTGTAGATCAAGTTTCAGGACAGCCAGGGCTACACAGAAAAACTCTGTCTCAAAAAGAAAAGTTCATTGTGGGATGAAAGAGAAACCGAAGAACTCTTTCTGCAGGTACAGTAAATGAGACGTTGGCACGTAGATGGGCACTGGGCCCATTCCTTTCATCCCAGCACCAGCCAGTTCCAGGGCAGCCAGAGCTGCAGAGTGAGACGCTCTGTCAAACACGCACACGCAGAGAGCAAGTGAGAGAGAGGGAGAGAGTGACACAGAGAGAGAGAGTGTGTGACACAAAGAGAGAGAGACACAGAGAGACACACACACACACACACACACACACACGAGAGAGAGAGAGAGAGAGAGAGAGAGAGAAAATAAATGTAGCCAAGAAAAAGCTATTGAGAAGCAGCCCAGTAGGCTTACATCCTAGACACGGTCCCAGGAATGAAGAGGAGAAAGAACTGTCCTGGATGTAAGAGCCCATCAAGTACCCAGTGTCACCCAGGAGGAAAACAGATCCACGTATCAGGACATCAGGCTCAACAGAAAGGACTCAGGGAAGCTTCCAGAGAAAAAGAAAACTACCTGCCTGTGCTCAGCCGTTCGAATGGTATCAGGCCTCTTTAAAGTGACACCCATTCCTAAGAGAAGGGCAGGACTTCAACATTTGAGGCAGAGCTGGTTCCAAATCCAGAATTCCACACCCCAGCTGCTTTGGGGTGAAAGCTATATAAAAATTCAAAATTCCATTTTTCTCAGTGAAATTTTAAATTTATTTTCTCTTAAAACAGTTAGGTGCAGGCAGTTAGTTCAGTGTGCTGCTCCACAAGCCACACAGGGCCAAGGCTGGCAGTGCAGCTGTCCTCTACGGCCGTGGCTGGGTAAGCCCGTATCCCTGGATGTCAGCATCACTGAGACTCACCAGAAAGACAGTCTTAGCGCAGACCCCGGGCCAACTGCATCACTGTCGGTGTTGAAAGATCCCCAGGTGACTTGTGTGAACAACGAAATGCGAGAAACACTGCCCAAGGGCACTGTGCATGCATGTGAAGCCTCAGTTGGCTCGTGGAAAAGAGGAAGATGGCAGGATGGGACCTGTGCTAGGGGCCTGGCTGGGAGGTGGCTCATAGTTCATCAAAGGGAACTTAGCCACATGTTTTCACCTACCTCTGGAAAATACAGGCCTTTCCTAAGAGTCACCTCAGGAGAATGATTTTAAGGGGGTATATAGAGATTCACAAAGCTAAACTCCCTATTAGGAAGACAGAATAAAGACATTTTGGTCTGTATAGACTGTCAGATTTCCCCAGTGAAGAGGCAGCTAGGACAGCCACGAGCTGAGGTCGAGGTCATTCATAAGAGGTGACCACGAACCCCAGTTCAATAGAAGGATTCTGAGATACGCCTTCAAGGAGATGAAAGGGATGAGCATCTTTAGTTTTGAAAGAACTGAAATGTAGACTCTTGGAAAAGAGCACAGGGCCGAATTCATGATGAATTTGGAGAATAAGCAAACTTCAAACAATCGTTGTTCAGAGGAAACAAAGTTGTACAAAAAAAAGAGGGTCACAGAGGCCTCTGTAAATCTTAGCAGACACATAATTCAATACTGGACATTGATCTGACCCCAGCTGATACAATACTCGGGAATGGGGGTGGAGCAGAATGGAAAGCATTGTATGATGATCAGGAGGGACAAAGATGGGCTCCACCTTCACCTTCTGCCAGATTTGTCCAACCTGTGCCCTGCAGCTATACATTCATCTCCCAATGCGGCCTATAAAATCATAAACATTCTTAAACTATTATGAAAATTTAAAAATTCTTGCCCCTCCCTTTCTTCCTCCTCCCATCGTGGAGTTTTTTCTTTGTTTGTTTGGGTTTTTTTGTTTGTATGTTTGTTTTCTTTTTTTGCAATTTTTATTTTGCAACTTGATCTTGCAGTTACAGCATAGTCTGCCGCATAAGCTTTGTAGATGACAGCATTGTCATGGTGTCACAGCTGGGCATCTGCTAGATGATGCTGAAAGCGGAAGTCAAGAAGGAGAAGGAGCAATGGGTATGTTCAGAGATGTTGGGGTGACTGTTCTCAGAAACATCTGAAGGAGGTGGAGAGAGTTGTTCTCTCAAAGGACAAAGAAATCAGGGGCCTACTCTTCTTCTTGTTAAAACTCTTATAGCTGCTGGGTGTGGTGGTGCATACCTTTAACCCCAGAACTCAGGAGGCAGAAGCAGGCAGATCTATGTGAGTTTGAGGCTAACCTAGTCTACATAGTGAGTTCCAGAACAGCTAGGGTTATATAATGAGACACTAAGTCAAAAACAAAACAAAAAACAAAAAAAACAAAACAAAACCCAAACATGCCTTTAATCCTAGCACTTGGGAGGCAGGGACAGAGGCAGGCGGATCTCTGTGAGTTCGAGGCCAGCCTGAACTAAGAGCGAGTTCCAGGATAGTCAGGGATATATGGAAAAACCCTGTCTCAAAAAACCAAAACAAAAACAAAAAACAAAATGAAAACAATAAAACACTATTTACTGTTTGTTAGGCAGCCGTGGTGCACGCCTTCAATCCCAGCACTCGAGAGGCAGAGGCAGGAGGATCTCTGTGAGTTAGAGGCCAGCCTGGTCTAAAAGAGCTAGTTCCAGAACAGCTTTGGCTGTTACACAGAGAAACCCTGTCTAGAAAAAACAAAAAACAAACAAAAAAAGAAAAAACAAACCTAATCAACCAAGCAAGCAAACAAAAACCCAACAACAAAACACAACAAAAACAAACCCAAGCAAACACACCCACAACCACCACACAAAAGAATATTCCAATACCAATATGGCTCTGTTTTGT
The DNA here is from genome assembly GCA_004026605.1 of Ondatra zibethicus. Classification (NCBI taxonomy): domain Eukaryota; kingdom Metazoa; phylum Chordata; class Mammalia; order Rodentia; family Cricetidae; genus Ondatra; species Ondatra zibethicus. The sequence goes on from PVIU01028943.1 coordinate 5,273, forward strand.
GTGTAAATGGTGCTGAGAATAAACTCAGGGTCTTGTATGTGCTAGACAAACACTCTATCCCTAAAGTAGACCTCCAGCCCTTATCGCCTTAAGAGGTCTGTACTTACTACTTTGAAAATAAAAAGTAAACTTTAAAAAAGAACCAAGCTTGACACTAAAATCCAAGCATTTGGAAGGCAAAGGTAGGAGGAAAGTGAGTTCAAGGCTAGCCTCATCTACTTGTCTCAAAAAATCAAACCAAGGGATTGAGAGATGACTCAGCAGTTAACACTTACTGCTCTTCCAGAGGACCCAGGTTCGATTCCCAGCACCTGCATAGTGGCTCACAACCAACCGTAACTCCAGTCCCAAGAGATCCAACTTCTCATCTCCATCGACACCGCATGCATATGGTACACACACATACATGCAAGCAAACCACCCATACACATAAAATACAAATAAAGGTTAAAAATAAAACAACAACAACAAAAATCAAACCAAACTAAAGACAGAGAAAAGTGAGAGGAAAAATCAAGATATCCTTTTCTGTGAAAGAGACTTGGGAGTGGAGGTTTTTTTCTTTTTCTTTTTTTTCCTCTCCTTGCTTTCTTCCCTAAGACCTCTCTCTGCTCTCTATCTTCCTGTTCCTTCAGTGGAAGGGACTGGCCTGTGTTTATTTACCTTAGAGGAAGAGCCAGTAGAGACAGAGGTTGAAAAGAAGGGGGTGGTTTGATGAAGCAAGATCCAGGAGGAGACAAAGGGGAGAAGTGAGCAGAGATGGAGGTGGGATGCTGAGCTCATTCATGCTTTTTCTTTTTTCTCTCCCCTCCCCCCCTCCTAGTCTGGAAAAAGGGGAGAAGTTACTGAGCATGAGGCAGGTGTAGAATTAGTGGTATGGGAGCAGAGGAGGAGGTAGCTGGGAGCAGGGGAGGAGGTAGTGAGGAGCAGAGGAGGAGGTAGTGGGGAGAGTTGTTAGGTAATTAATGCCCAGCCTAGGTTAGAGACTATTTTTGTTTTGTTTTGTTTTGCTTTGCTTTGCTTTTTTCGAGACAGGGTTTCTCTGTAGATTTGGAGCCTGTCCTGGAGCTTGCTCTGTAGACCAGGCTGGCCTCGAACTCACAGAGATCCACCTGCCTCTGCCTCCCGAGCTGAGACTGTTAAATATTTAGTGCTCCTAGATCTCTGCTCAGGGCTTAGCACAGTGTCAGAACCTATGTGTTCAAATATATCTGTTGAATGAACAAGTAAGTGTGGTCATGTGACTCCTGTCTTTGGCAGTATACACTAGCCAATCACTGCCCCTGTTGTTGGACCAAAGAGTGGGGGTGGGTGATGGATGTTGGGGTGAGAGGGTTGAATTGTGAAAGGAGGAGAGACCGAGTGAGCCGATGAGATAGTGGTTGATAAGATCTTGGTGTGTGATCTGGAAAGAACTTGAAGTGTCAAGTTCTGAGCAACAGAAGGGCAAAGGCTTTGTGACAGAAGCCAGTTAGAAAATGACTATAGACATGCACCTCAAAATAAAAGTGTATGCATTACTAATAATATCAGAAGGACGTGTCCTACTGCACACTCAGCACTCTGAAGCCTGCAGCTCAAGAGTTCAAGCCAGTCTGGGCTACAGAGTGGAGATCTTGTCTCAAAACAGACAACTGAAATGTTTTGGAACCAGACACAGGTGAGAGCTGTCACGCACTGTGTCCTATAAAATAAAATAAAAAGGGAACGAGATGCAAATGCAGAAGACGCAGCCAGGCGGTGGTGGCGTACACCTTCAGTCCCAACACTGGGAAGCAGAGGCAGGTGGATCCCTGTGAGTTCGAGGCTAGTCGGGTTCCAAGACAGCCAGGACTGTTACAAAGAGAAATCCTGTCTTGAAGAAACAAACAAACAACAACAAAAAGAGCAGAAGCTGTAGAAAACCGGGAAAAATACCACATACTACCGTGTTCATTTCTTCTTCCCCAGCCCCCCTTCCTTTCTCGTGCTCTGGGCATGCTAGCACATACTCTGCCAATGAGCTAAGGAGCCCAGCCTCCTGTCTGTTCTTTCAATCTCAGGCTGGGGACTGAACCCAGGATATACACGGCCTGGGCAGGGCTCTCTCACCGAGCTGTACTCCAGCCTTCATCCATGTACACATTTTATTGTTCGCTTGTTCGCACGTGCTTTGTTCATTTGCTTATTTCTTTGAGACAGGCTCTCCCTAAGTAGCTCTAGCTGGCCTTGAACTCACAGAGATTTGCCTGCTTCTGCAGGGACCACCCACACCCAGTATGTCTTTGTTTTGCAGATAGGGTCTCACTGTGTATTTCTGGCTGTCCTGGAACTCTCATCATAGATTAGCCTAGTCCCAAATTTGAGGCTGTTCTTCTGCCTTTGATTCCCAAGAATGGGGATTACAGGTGTGTGTCATCATGCCCAGAGTATGTTTATTGTGCACAGTAATGGGTTTCATCACACCATTCATGCACATATATTCCAGTCCCAGGGGATCTGACACCCTCACCATGAGTACAGCACATATGTGATTCCAGTCCCAGGGGATCTGACACCCTCAACCATGAGTACCGCACATATGTGATTCCAGTCCCAGGGGATCTGACACCCTCACCATGAGTACCGCACATATGTGATTCCAGTCCCAGGGGATCTGACACCCTCAACCATGAGTACCGCACATATGTGATTCCAGTCCTAGGGGATCTCATACCCTCCCCATGAGTACCGCACATGTGTGATTCCAGTCCTAGGGGATCTGACACCCTCACCATGAGTACCGCACATATGTGATTCCAGTCCCAGGGATCTGACACCCTCAACCATGAGTACCCCACATATGTGATTCCAGTCCTAGGGGATCTCATACCCTCCCCATGAGTACCGCACATATGTGATTCCAGTCCTAGGGGATCTGACACCCTCACCATGAGTACAGCACATATGTGATTCCAGTCCCAGGGGATCTGACACCCTCAACCATGAGTACCGCACATATGTGATTCCAGTCCTAGGGGATCTCATACCCTCCCCATGAGTACCGCACATATGTGATTCCAGTCCTAGGGGATCTGACACCCTCACCATGAGTACCGCACATATGTGTTTCCAGTCCCAGGGGATCTGACACCCTCACCATGAGTACCGCACATATGTGATTCCAGTCCTAGGGGATCTCATACCCTCCCCATGAGTACCCCACATATGTGATTCCAGTCCTAGGGGATCTCATACCTTCACCATGAGTACAGCACATATGTGACTCCAGCCCCAGGGGATCTGACACCCTCACCATGAGTACAGCACATACGTGACTCCAGTCCCAGGGGATCTGACACCCTCACCATGAGTACAGCACATACGTGACTCCAGTCCCAGGGGATCTGACACCCTCACCATGAGTACTGCACATATGTGATACAAAGATACACATGCAAGCAAAACACTCATACACATTAAAAAAAAAAAGCTGGGCGGTGGTGGCACACACCTTTAATCCCAGCTCTCGGGTGGCAGAGGCAGGTGGATCTCTGTGAGTTCAAGGCCAGCCTGGTCTATATAGTGAGTATCAGAACAGACAGGGCTATGTGATGAAACCCTGTCTCAAAAAAAAAATAAATAAAAATGAAACAGGTGATACTGTATTTCACCTGCACTGACATGATTAGAGATATGTTCACCCTCTCTGACCCCGTAACTCTTTTTTTTTTTAAATGTTTATGTATGTGTGTCTATGTGAAGGTTATGTGCACAGGAACGAAAGTGGCATCGAGGCCAGAAGAGAGAATCAGATCCCTGGGAGTTGGAGGTTCTAGTCTCTTGTGAGCTGCCTGACATGAGTGCTGGGAACCAGACTTGGATCTTCTGCAAGAGCAGTCCATGCCCTTGAACTGCTGAGCCATCTCCTCTCCAGCCCGCAGCCCTCTTTTCAGGACTGTCCAAGAGTGTACATCACGTGTCCGAAAAGACGGATCTGTAGGAGTAACTATTACAAAACTGTTTGAACTGAAAACAAAACAAGTGGACATTCAGAATGCCCATTGGGAAACCAGTAAACAAATGGCATCATCTAGCAACTAGCAGCGGCTCTTTAAAAGGAAGGGTGGATTGAGCAGGGCTTCAGGACGCCCCTTCTGGGGAGCACTACCAAGGGGAAGCAGCCTGATGAGCTCCCGGTCTGCTGCCCCCTGTATCTGAGATGAGCACATAAAGCCTCCTTATGTGTGACTCAATACAAACAACAGTCTTTGAATAAACAAGGACGGTGGTGGTTGGTAGGAAAGAGAAATCAGGGCTGGGATGGGCCAGGAGGGAGCTTGCTTTTTCACTATTTACCATTTTATACTGTGAAGATTTTTTAAACCATGTGTGTTGATTGCCTTCTAAACAGCACAGAAAACATAACTTTTTTTTTTTAAGGCATCATTCTCCAACCCAGTGATGGATTTTTCCTCTGAATCTTCTGACTCAGAACCTGAGACTGAAGAACCTAATTCTGGATCTTTATCTTGCCTCCCAGAGGACTGATTTTCCTGGTGAAGCTATGTCCATGACCTTAAAGGTCAAGGAACAGGATCACAGGAGTCAGGGACGTTGGATGCAAAGATTAAAAGGGGCTAGTTCCTTTTGTGACAAATCCATCATGGGCTGGGGCAATGGCCTGGGATCGGCCAAGCAAGGTCAATGACATTCTGGCCACACTTAAAGCCTGTGGATAAATAATGATTTAATTACGATTTCATGAGCTTCAACACAGACCAATGCCCATGCAAGCTGCTTCCCTTTGCCTCAACAAAACACACCTCACTTCTTGTTGGCTGCTCGGGTCTGTGATCTGAGTTCCTACACACCTTCCAGCCTTCACGTGAGGCTTTGCCATGGTCCCAAATGTCTATCCTTGTACATCCCCTAACTCATTTTCGGTTCTCTGCTTGAAGTTAGCTTCCTCCGGGGAAATCATCCCCCAACCCCAACCTACAGCTCACTGTTGCATTCTCAGTTCACATTCTTGGGACACAGGGAGTGTTACCAGGGAGTGACTTATAGATTGTATGCCCTTATACCATGCTTGGCACACAGCAGGGATGTAGGTCAAGGTTGTTCATGGGATGGAACCTTTAGAAAGGCATTCTGGCTAAGTTTATGTCAACCTGATACAAGCTAGGGCCACCGGAGAAGAGGGAGCCTTCACTGAGAAAATGCCTCTGTAAGATCAGGCTGTAAGCAGGCATGTAGGGCTTTTTCTTAGTCATCAATGGGGGAAGGCTCAGCCCATTGTGGGTGGTGTCACCCCTGGGCAGGTGGTCCTGGGTTCCAAAAGAAAGCACATTGAGGGGCTGCAGAAATGGCTCAGCAGGTAAGAAGACTGGCTACTCTCCCAGAGGACCTGAGTTCAATTCCCAGCACCTACATGGCAGCTCACAACTGTCTGTGACTCCAGTTTCAGGAGATCCCGCATCCTCACACAGACATGCACTGGTAAAACACCAGTGCACATAAAATGAAAAAAAAATTTTTTTTGTTTTAAAAAAGCACATTGGGGCTGGAGAGATAGCTCAGTGGTTAAGAGCACTGCCTGCTCTTCCAAAGGTCCTGAGTTCAGTTCCCAGCAACCACATCCATCTGTAATGAGATCTGGTGCCCTCTTCTGGCCTGCAGGCAGACATAATACTGTATACATAATATACATAATAAATAAATCTTTAAAAAAAAAAGCACGTTGAGCAGGTCATGGAGAGCAAATCAGTAAGCAGCACCCCTCCAAGGCCCATGGCTTCTGCCTCCAGGTTCCTATCGTTTGAGTTCCTGTCCCAACTGCCTTCAGCAACGGGCTATGGTGTGAAAGAGGAAGCCAAATAAAACCCTTCCTCCTCAACTTGCTTTGGTCGTGGAGCTTCAGCACAGCAATAGTAACCCTGACTAGGACAGAAAGGTCACCTGCAGGAGTTGCAGTGGGTGGTGTGGGAGGTGAGAAAAGCCCCTTCCCACCGGCCTGGCTTTGACCCACAGTGACTGTTTTTTTTTTTTTTCGAGACAGGGTTTCTCTGTAGCTTTGGAGCCTGTCCTGGAACTAGCTCTTGTAGCCCAGGCTGGTCTCGAACTCACATAGATCCGCCTGCCTCTGCCTCCCGAGTGCTGGGATTAAAGGCGTGCGCCACCACCGTCTGGCCACAGTGACTCTTTCTGATGTTGCTCGTATGGCATCTGTTGGGGGAGGTATGCAGATGTGGTTACCCAGTCCCAGAAGCAGACCTCTTCACAAACCAGAAGGAACAGCAGAGACAAACCTAACAAGGTCACAATGTGGTCGCTTGCTGCCAGCTTCAACCGAGAGGAGCCTGCCCCGCCCAGTTCCCAGGACCTTCAGGGAAGTTACCCTTTTCCCTGTAGATGACTAAGTTGACTTTGTGGCTTTACCAAGCTCTACACTGGAGTGTGCGCCAACCACATCAAGTTTCAATATTTACCTTGGGACACAGGCATAGCACAGTCATCCAGTAAACATTTATTGATAACCCATGGGAGGTACCCTGCAGACGTAGAGAAAAGCATCATGATGGGCACCCCTTAAACGCTGCAGAGGAAACACGTCCACACTCATGCCTATTCAAAGGTTTATTTCTTCCCTGTGCTCAGAAACAAAGAAACGGCCTCGCCCTCTCCCCCAGCAAAGTCTCATCTTCAAGGACTGGGAGGCAGAAGTGGTGACTTGGGGGGTGGGTTGGTATGAGGCGAAATGTGGGCGTTCTTTCTACTACTTTTCTCTACAATCACTCCTCATGTTCAGTGTTTCCTTCCCAAAACTTTAGGTGTGCACACAGCTTGCCACCCTAGGGAGCAGGGCTAGGGCAGCAGCGCTGAAGGCAGAAGATTAATGCCCGCTTTCAACAAGTCATGGGTCCAGTGCGAATCCTGGGTGGATGGGGGAGGAGGAGAGGCTGGGACCCCACACCCGAAATGACAGTGGGACCTTGGTCCTGCCACTACCTCTCCCAGCCTCTTTTCCTAGCAGAATTGGTCATCACAGTCGTCATCCTTCATCCCCTTCAGCCGAAGCCGGGCAAAGTCCTCGAACACAATGTCATCGTCTGTGGTATAGCTTGGTGACAATAAGGAGTAGATGAAGTAAAGGCTTCTGACTGTCCCTTGGGCTTCCCACTCTGCTCGCCCCACCCCCACCCCATCCTAGCAGGGCTAGAATCAGAGAGGTTCACGGGAGACAAGGGGCATAAGTGGCAGCCTCAACAGGCTGAATCACCTCATCTGATACTTCTACCAGTCTCTCCCACCAGAAGGAAACACCCACAAGGTATGAAGGTGGATTTAATGATACGGGAATCTCTATCCTAGAGGATCAAAGTAAGAAGGCAGGGAGTGTTCCTTACTTGGTATCAAATTCGATGAGGTTGGTATCCACGGGGACATCTGTTTCCCGGGGCGCTGAAGGGCAGAGAGGGAGTGGGTGGATGGGTACCAGAAGGATGGTCATTTCCCCACTGGCCCTGCCTCAGTCCCTCTCTGTGGGGCTCAGGGTGTGTGTGGAGAGTGCTTACCTGACTGGGGTCTGGGAAGGGTGATGTGGTCATGGGGCTTGGGGTGCATGAGAACAAAAGGCAGCTCCACGGAGACATCCCTGGGGAGGGAGAGGGGCGGCATGAAGAAGACCACCACCACAAACCCACAGAGCCTCAGAGCACCGCATGACCAGGCTCTCCCTCTACTCACCCGCCTCGAGACACCACCAGCTTCACCTTGACTCTGTAGGACACTAGGATTCCCAGCACCTCCTTGTTGGCTCCCTCCTTCACTCTGCAATTGGGAGGAGGGGAGCAGGGTCAGGGATCCAGGGCTCCCACAGCATCAGCTGCGAAGCCATGGCAAGGCAGGCTTGTGGTATTCCTCTAGGCAGAGCTCGGTGCCAGTCACTGGGGGCTTTGATGTGTGCGGCTTCCTCTCACCATGTGGGCCCGTGTGGTGGTGTAGCCTTCTGGGGCGATGGGTGCCCAAGGTCATAGCGACACATCACAGTTCCTCACGCACCCTGGGGACCATCCCACCTGAGTCTTTAAGCTTGCAATTCTCTCTGCCTGGAGCTGTTTGCTTGCACATCCACAATGCCTCTTCTCCCTGGGTCCTTCAGTATTCGCCCTCTCTGGCCGACCTATTTACATCCACACAGCCTGCCCCCTTTTCTACTTCATTCCTCCTGCTTGGCTTGCTTCCCCACTTAACACTTGTTCCTAACATGCTATCTAGTTTACCATTTATCTGATTGTCTTCCCCTCCTTAGAATGTGAGAGGTCTCTGTCACTTCTGTTCACTGATACGTCCCTGGCACCTAGGACAGAGCCTGGCACAGGGCCTGCATTGAACCTGTCCCACCTCCCAGTCTGCCAGCCCTGCCCTCACATGGTGCTGGAAGCCAAGTTGGTGTCTTCATGCTTGAGCTGACCGTCCAGGGCAAGGCCACGCTTCTCCCGGTTGTCGCTGAGCAGTGGGGTTATGGTGTACACCTTGCAGAACGTGGAACTGGGAGACACCTGGTCACTGGGGTTTGGGGACAAGGGAACAAGATCCTTGGAGAGACAGGGCTGGGGGAGGATCCTCTCACCGCCCTCAGGCAGTACCTCCTCCTGCACTGTCCATCTGGGCACAGATCATGAGGGGTGGGTTCTGACTCAACCTGTTCAAGACAGTTAACAGCCTGGAGCCCCTGGCTATAAAGGACACCCTTAGAAGCGAGATGGGTTATGAAGAATTCTGCCTTCTCATAGTCTCCCCTAAGCTTGGGTCCCATACCTCTCCATACTCACTCTTGCTCAAGCTGAGCCACAGGGCACTTGTACTGCGCGGTGCTGAAGAGGCAAATGTCGGCATACTGTCTCACTGTGGGGCAGGGGACCAAGGGGCTTTGGGTGAAGTATAGACTATCACTGCACCGCAACTCCAGACCACACGGTGTGAACCCCACTGAGAGGCAGCACACCCCCACCTCCTGCCCCTGGCCAACAGCCCTTCTATAATAAACACTAGGGCCGCAGACCATCCTGGAACAGATTAAATTCTTTACGGCCTGGTAGCTCCCCGACACTGGGGTATGGCCTGGGCTGACAGAGCAGCAGAAGACCCTTGTAAGCAGGAACTTCCTTCCCCAAGCCCATGTCTACCCCCACCTCCTACCAGAGACTCTGATCTTCTTGACAGTCTTGGCAGAGTTGTTGGTGACATGGACATTGACATTGAGCGGCTCTCCGTGGTAGTACAGCTTTTGAAGGGAGGGGATTACATAGTTTGCACTTGTTTTTCACTGGCACCAACCTGGGTACTCCCTGACAGAGGCTGCTCTGCCCAACCCCCACCCTGGCTCTTAGCACCTCCACCCCAAAGTGAGACAACGGTCTTAAAAAAAAAAAAAATCCCAAACCACCATCCTGCCTGTGACTTCACCCCTCCCCCCTCCCCCAGACTCTGGCCTGCTTTGTGGTATCTCTGTCACCCTCTCACACCTCACCTCTTTGTCCAGGGAAGCCTCTAAGTGCAGGGACCTCCTGTCAGACATGAGGAAGTGGCGTGTGGTTTCAGCTGAGGGCTGGGGGCCAGGCGTCTCTGGAGCAAACTGCACCTTTCTGATGATGAGCCGCACAGAGTTCCTGAGGGGGGGGGTGTGGAGGAGGGGAAAGGTCAGTTTCAAGACACTACAATCCAGCTCAGATTCCTACCTCCCACAGGGGTCTGGGGTCTCGTGAGACTGGGAGAGAGTGGTTACACCAGAGAGAAAAGTTGTTTCTCTCACCTTTTGTGGCTTTTTTCTTCCAGTGATTTGGCACAGAAGGCACGGATCTCAAAGTCAACTCCACAGGCCTTGGGAAGGGGAGGAAAGGCCCCCTCTTACACCAGGCTTTCGTCACCACCCTCCCCACACACCCTTTCCTGCCTCCTTGCTTCATTCCCCTTAGGGGTGGACTTTTGCCCCATCACGGAAACAGGGACTCTCTTGCCCCACCGTCTCCTTTTAGCCTGGCACCTGGCAGAGGCTGGGTCACGGCAGTGCATGGAGGAACCCGCATACCCAGGTACATGTTCTAGACACAGTGACCACACCATGCACACCCATGTCCATGGGGACACCTCCCTGTCTTCAGGACCCCCTGAACTTCACCCCCTAGCTTAGTCGTGTTTTGTGTTTCTGCTAAGTCCAGTTCTGTTCAAAGACTATGAAAGTTGTCCCTCCCGTACCTTCCCTGTGTCCTCTGGTCCTGGCTGCAGGGTGACAGAGCAGGGTAAATTCTGGGGTATCTGTGGCAGAGAAAAGGGGGGGTTTCAGTCCCTGGTAACAGGTACCTCACCCCATGTCAGTCCTGTAGCCCCGTGCCCCACACCCTTCGGAGAACAGAGAGCATCCTCACTGTGAAAAAAAAGGGATGGGCATGCTGGCCCAACTTCTTCAGCAGTCGGTCCTGTAACCGGGTGGGGGGCCGGGGTGGGTTGGGCATGGGGGGAAAGGCTTGGTACGTAGCGATGAACAGATCTTTGCGGAAAGACAGGCCCAGTACATCCAGGTCTTCTCGGCCATAGCGGAAGGCGCAGGTGAGGGTCACAAACACTGGAAATTGAGGGGCAGGGGAGGAGATCAGGAGGAACCCCTTCATATCACCCACAGCCGTCCTCAGCACAACAGACTTCCCTGAATCCTGCCCCCTGCTTCTGCTTCAGCCTTCCACCTCTCTGGGACACCCTACCAAAGCCAACCCATCAAATTTCTTCTTCCTGCCTCCCCTCCAACTACTGGACTTGGATCTAGTACCTTTGCGGTCCTTCAAGTAGTCAGGATCCACAAGCACCACACCATCTGGGAAAGGGAGACACGGATTCATTTTCTGAAGGGGGCCTTTTCCCAGGGCCAGGACCCCCTCCCCCGGTCTTGGGGGAACGAGCTATCCCCTTCTAGGCAAACTTACCCACGGGATCCACTTTGTCCAGGTGATCTACAAAGTCACGCTTGCCCAAGTACACGGTGAGCTGAGGATGTCAAGGGTCACAGGGAAAATTGGGGAGGATGGTGGCAAGCCACCAGAGCCCTCAAAGATGGCGGCACTGTCCAGGGGTCCCCCTGGCTGGGTTATCACGGGGGGGTTCCCCCGGTGGTTTTGGAAAGTGAGAGTGGCAGTTTCCAGACTCAGTAAAGCTTTTGTTTAGGCTTTTACCTGCTTCTTTGGTCACTTTTTGTACCTCTGCCCACCAACCAAGGGTAGATGTGTATGTGCATGTATATGTGTGTTCCCATATCTTCAGGGAGTACTCAGACCAGGCAGTTAGCAGCTGTCCCTACAAAGGGCCCTGAGATAAACAGGCCACAGCCTGGGGAACTATTAACTTTTCCTAGCTCCGAGTTCTCTCGGTTGGTTCCTAGGAGAGATGCAAGCTTGCTTAGGAACTTAGCCCGGTCCCCACCCAGCCCTGTGGCTTCTTCAGACTGTGGCAAGGGGCTTAAGGAGGGAAGGAAGTCTGCTTTTAGCTGTCACAGGAAGTGGGGAGCTAAGGGTTGGGGATCAACTGGGGGTAGGTTGGGCTTCGATAGGGCCCAGGGAGGATCAAAGGATGAGCGCTGTGGCCGCTGTGGGAAACTCACCTTGCAGTTAGGGCTCGACTTCTTGAAGACCCTAACAAAACAGAAAGCAAGACCCCACTGCCTCCCTTAGACTCGGCAGGGGCCGCCACACCAGGGCTTCTCCCTCCCCAGCCCGAGATCACCCTGGAGCCCTGCTCTACCCTTCCCAGCTCTTACAAAGTCCCAGTATTTCCCACATGGCAGCCCCTGGAAGTCAACTGTTAGGGCAAACACTGCTCCTTTGGTATCTCTACCACCTCTAAAGTAATGGTCACTGCTTACCCCAGGAACCATCTAGACTACCCTGAGGGGACCTTCCCCAGAAAGAGATGTCAACTGGATGGCTATACAATATCTGGACCAGACCTAACACACTTATTTATTTATTTTTGAGATGGGGGTTCTTACGATGTAACCCTGGTTGGCCTGGAACTTGATATGTAGACCAGGCTAGCCCAAACTCTGAGATCCATCTGGCTCTGCCTCCTCAAAGCTAGGATAAAAGGCGTGACCCTCCACACCCAATCAAACTATCCACTTTTCAAATGACCTCTAGCCTCAAGGACCCCTGGGGTCACACTTGGAGCAATGCCTTGACGTGGCTCCTCAGAGGGTTTCTATTGAAGGCATTACCCACATCTGACTATTTCATGAACCTCCAACATCCCCATCTCTGACCTCAGCAGCTTAAAAAAAAAATCAATTTGTCATTCAAGGCTTAACTCATTTCCATCAGACTGAAGATTCAGCCTCAACTTTAATCACTACCCCCCCCCCATTTTGTTGCTCTCACATTTTGTTTATATTTTACTTGTGATTTCACAAAGGGTGGCAGCTCTTAAACTGGGACCCTCGGGATCTTGTACATTTAGGCGTCCCAACACAGTAGCATCCGTGAGAGAAAACATTTGCTGGGTGACTGTTCTGGCCCCAGCAGTGCTCCAACTGCATTGTGACTGCTCTTATAGCCCAATGACTGAAGTCCAGATATTCCTGTCTTACCACGAAGAAACCAAAGCATAGTGAGGTCAAGAATTCTGCCAAAGGTCACAGAGAATGTTCATGGTGGGACTCGGACATAAACTTGAGGAAGGCGACTCTGGCTGTAAGTCCATTAAATTGTTCAACTGGCCTGTCATTGACAGTTTGTGCAGTCGAAGGGGGTTTTCTATACAGGCATTGAAACAATCTAAGCCTAGACTCTACCCATTGCTAGGAGCACAGGGAACTGTCTACTGACCCCCCCATCCATTGCTGGGAGCACAGGGAACTGTCTAGTGACCCCCCCATTTCTGGGAGCATAGGGAACTATCTAGTGACACTCCCCATTGCTGGGAACACAGGGAACTATCTAGTGGCCCCCCATCCATTGCTGGGAGCACAGGGAACTGTCTAGTGACCCCCCACCC
>PVIU01028944.1:0-18260 GCA_004026605.1 Ondatra zibethicus
AAAAAGAAAAATCTAAGACAGAGTTTGTTAGTAAATTTCTTTCTAGATTTACTGTAATTTTGCCCTGATAAACAATATTTTTCATGGATGCTCTAGAAAGAAGGAGAATGTAAAATGAGACACTAGATGTGGAACTTGAAAGTGGGTTTTAATTTTATTCTCTTCTCTTCATTTGAAAGACCACTGAGAAAAGTGACAAAGGCTCAACAAATGCCTGCTGGCCATGACAAGCCCATTAAATTTTAAATCTTTAGAAAATAAACTTTTAAACTTAAAAAATCAATGCTAAAAAGAAAAACCTCAAATTTATATAATCTCTATTCTCATCTTCAGACTGATCCAAGCTTTTATTTCCTAAGTAGCAAAATTGATGGGGCTATTGAGATATTAATAAGAGTGTATGAAATGAATTAGAAGGAAGAGCCTGGGTGAGCTATGATGAATATGGATGAGAAAGCAAGATCCTGAGGGAGAAGGCAAGCTATCTTTGAATCGCAGACTTTGATGTGAGAAGAGGCAGCCTGTCTTCTCTGTGGTCACATAGAAAGGAAAGGAGATGACTCAGCTGGCAAATTTAAAGAGGGTAGGAAAAGAAAGAAGCACAAACATCTTAAATTAGTAAATGAAAATCATGGGAAGGAAAGCCTATAAATTGTTTAAAATGGGGTTGAACTTAAGAAATGAATTCTAGTCACCACTCATTTCATAACCATGTGTGTGCTGGCTAGATGGTTTTTAATTTTTTACTATTTCATTGTTGAGGTTATAATATAATTACATTTCTCCCTTTTCTTTCCTCTCTCCAAACCTTGCCTGCTTTCCTTCAAATTCATGGCTTCTTTTCTCATTAATTATTATTGCATGCTTATATGTATACATACATATATACGATTATACTTAGGAATATATATGTAAACATACATAATAATATTTTGAGTCCATAAAATGCTACCAGTTTGTATGTTTTCAAGGGTGAATGTTTGGCCCTAGGCAATCAATTGGTGGGCTCTTCCCTGGGTAAGACAGCTTCATTGACTCTCAGCTTTCCTCAGTTGCCTATAGTTCCTTGGATATTTAGTCACTCTAGAAGCTTTTATGTCAACTTAGCACATACTAGGATCCTATGGAAATAAAGAAACCTAAATAAGAAAACGTCTTCATAGGATTGCCTGTAGGCAAGTCTGTGGGAGTTGACTGATGTAGGAGGTCCCTGCTCACTGTGAGTAGAGACATACATTGGAAGGTGGCTCTGGGTGGCAAAAGAAAGGAGACTGAGCAAGCCAGTAAGCAGCCTTGCTCTATGGCTTCTGTTTCAATTTCTTCCCCGAGGCTCCTGCTTTGAATTCTTTCCCTAACTTCTCTGGATACTGGACTACAATAGTAAGCTGAAATAAGTCCCTTTTCCCTAAGTTGGTTTTGGTAATGGAATTATATCACAGCAATGTAAGACAATATATTCAGCACTGCAAATGAGGTTAAACTTTATGATATGGTACCATGAAAGGAACTAGGTATACAGAATTCCTTCTATCTGCTACAGTGAATAGTCTTCTATGTGTTCAGGATATTCAACATATTTGAAAATCTAAGAAGCACTGGGATATGAATCTTAGGAGCTCTGTGCAGCAGCTCTCCTGGGAAGAAGTTTCTTCATTAGAAGCTGCAGGCCAGCAACACAGCAAGTGAGTAGTGTAACCAGCACTGTGAAAGAGAGCTAGTCTTCTATGTCTCACTGTTGAAATTTATTCCATACAGAAGAATAACTTGTAAAGATTAATGATGAACGATACACTATATACTTTAGAACTGATGAAACAAATGCTTATTATAGATTATGTTCAGAAATTAAAGAGAGGAGGAAGGTGGTTGCACTTCTTGTATCACTTTTCAGGGTCTAAATCAGAGGTAAATAGGCTCTGAAATGGCTATTAAAACCATTACAGAAAAACGCTTTGGCAGAGTACACAGAGAAAAGAGAAAGGAAATGACAGTCTAACTATCCAAGGAATGCCTGTGTTTATGGTATATGTAGAGAAAAAGAAATATGAAAATGAGAGTAATAAATAAGTACAAGAGTATATGAAGGGTGAATATAGAAGAATCAGAGACAGCAAACTCCCGCTTCAACCAAGGCATCTCTCGGCGAGATAATGTTAAATAATTTACAAACTAAAAACTGTTATAACAACCAATCTTTTAAGGCTACCTTTATACTACTCTAAAGAAATTTCTTTATTCACCTGTATTTGTGTATGCCTGCATGAGTTTATGCATATCATATATATGCAGCATCTGCAGAATCCAGAAGAAGACCAGATCTTCTAGAACTGTGGTTGCAGACAGTTGTGAGATGTGAGCACCAAAAACAACTCTGTTCTTCCACAAGAGTGCTAAGTACACTTAACTTCTGAGATACCTCTCTGGGCACTTTATTATATTTTCATTTATGATGTTTATAGGTAACACGCAAAACATTTTATGTACATTTACATAGGAGAATAGCTAAATAAGCTAATCAGTATGTCATATAACTTAATTATCATTTCAATGAGAAAACTTGTAATATATTCTGTGAGAAGCTTTTATGTCACAATGCATTCCTATCAACTACAGTTGCCATGTTGGTAGAACAAATCTCTTGAATTGATAGCTTACACATAACTAAAATTTGATGTGCTTTGATCAACATTTCTTCAACATCTTGCCAAGCCTCCAACCTCTGGCAACCACATTCTATATTCTTTTATTTCTAGGATTCCCATATTAGTTAAATCATAATATTTCCCTATCCATGTATACTTTATCTCACTTAAGATACCCTTGAAGCTTATCCATGTTTTCAAAAGAAAAAATTTCTTTATTTTTAATCATGATCAATATCCTAAAGTTCCTATATAACACCCTTTCTTTGTTGATTCACTCATCTGTCAACGGGAACAGTTTGATTTTATAATTCGATATTAACAATGTTACAGTTAAATAGGAGGGTATAGAGCTCTTTCACATACTGATTTCATTTCCTTCTGATATTCTCATGGAAGGGACTGTGAGGCCATATGGGAGTTCTCTTTGTTATTTCCTAGAAGAACTTCCAGGCTCTTTTTCTATAGTGGCTGAAATAAGTTATATGCATGCAAACAATATGCAAGTATTTTCTTCTCACACTCTCATCCATATAACATAGTCACCATTCTAACAGCACGTGGGTAGATGTCATTGTTGTTATAATTTGAATTTTACTGATGGCTAACAAATCTGAATGTTTTTAGAATTTCTGCATCTTATGCACTGTTTGAGAAGTATCTACTAAGAATCTATATTCAGTTTTCATCATTTTTCCTTGCTAGTCAATTGTGTTATTTCCTTACATATTTTTGACATCAGTCTTTTTCTTTTTTTAATTTTTTTACTTACTCAAATATCTTTTTAAAAGAGTTTTCTTTATTTATTATGCATACAGTGTTCTGCCTGCAGGCCAGAAGAGGGCACTAGATCTTATTACAGACAGTTGTGAACTACCATGTGAATGTTGGAACTTGAACTCAGGATGTCTGAAAGAGTAGCCAGTGCTCTTAACCTCTGAACTATCTCTCCAGCTCTGCTTTTTTCTAATAAACTCTTTGAAAGCATTTTCACTTATTCCAGTGGTTGTTACTTTACTGTGTTGGCTATCTCCTTTGATGTACAAAGGCTTTCCAAATTGATATAATTTTATTCATCTATTTTTCTTAGTTTTTTTTATTATGTTTAAAAATCATTGCCCAGACTAGTGTTATAAATCAGAAAAGGGAATCATATGACGACTCTGAGCAGACTCCCTTACAGAAGTCTTACAGACCAGGAGAAGGTGGGTTTGTAAATTCTAAGTCCTGAAGGGTATGTCTTAGTTAAGATTGCTGTTACTGTGAAGAGACGGCATGACCAAGGAAACCCTTATAATTAATAGGGTGATTTACAGTTCAGTTATTTAGCTCATTATCATCATGGTGAGAAATGGTAGCCTGCATGGCAGACATGGTGCCAGAGAGGGAGCTGTCTTGCACATGCAGCAGGAAGTAGCTTGCAATACGGGACATGGCTTGAGCAAAAATGAGACCTCAAAGTCTATCTCCACAGTGACACACTTCCTCCAACAGGACAATACCCTCTCCAACAGAGCCAAACCCTACATAGTGCCATTCTCTATGAGCTTATGAGGGGCAATTACATTCATACTACCACAAAGATTAAAACAACCATCCAAGAACAATTTATTTGGCACAATTTCCCTTTAGATATGAAGAAGTGGTTATTTCTCAGGTAAGGGAAGACTGAGTGAAGTAATATAGAAAATAGGGAAGTGAGTTCTTCACCCTGAAAGTAAATTATAAATAATTAGAAACATAAAAGCTTGGGTATCCTGTAAAAGACAATCATCAAATTCAGAATACTACAAAAGTAGTGTGAAAACCATGGGCATTTTAATATAAATTTGAACTCTCAAAACTATTAAAAATAATTATCACTACAATCATTTTCATAGATATATAAGATAAAAATATAAATTGTAAAATCAGAAACAGCCAGGGGTAGAGGTGCGTGCCTTTAATTCCAGTACTCTGGAGGCAGAGACAGGTGGCTCTCTATGAGTTCAAGGCCAGTCTGGTCTATGGAGGGAGTACCAGGATAGGCTACAAAGCTACAAAGCAACCCTATCTTGAAAAAACAAAACAAAATAAAATAAAAACGTTGATGGGGAAAATATGAAATCAGAGTTTCTGGATTGATTAGAGTTAAGTGTTTATCAATTTAAATAATCACCAAGGGAGACATGAGAGAGCAACCAAGATCTATGAAGTAAACAGAAAACAACAAGCAGTAATAAGTCTTTATATGCCAATAATCCTTAAATCAAAATTGGTTAAATTATCAGGGCTGGAGAGATGCCTAGGTGGTTAAGGGCACTGGCTGCTCTTCCAGAGGATTTAGGTTTGAGAATCAGCATCTACATGGCAGCTCACAACTGTCTGTAACTCCAATCCTGGGATATCTGATGTCTCCTTCATACATGCAAACAGAACACCCATACATGTAAAATAAATAAAATCTTAAAACTTGCTTAAATTCTCTTAACAAAAGACAAAGTATAACTAAGTGACAAAAACAAAAAATAAAAATAAATAGCCTAACTGAAAATGCCTTGTGAATTCAGTTGGACATGACAATAAGCCATCTTAACTTGTGATTGCCACATTGCCCCAGAGTAACTTTAGTTATATTTACTTGCATAGTTTCCTATTCAATGGAAGTGTTAGGGTAGTATCCAGATATTTACACCTCTACCGTGGATTTAATGAAATCTCAAGAATATATCCTGAAATTTATTGAGTATCAATAACATCTTGTCCCTGAAAGAAATGAGCTTTCTAGGTCACAGTGCTATGGGATCTTCCCACAAGGAAGGCAGAGACTGAAATATTACATATATCTCATTGTTCAGATGAGTTTTCTTTAAGTTTCTGTTAAGTGATGAGAAACCTTTTCCTTCCTCAATAATAAGTTCACATATTGGTTTACCCCACCTATCTACTGTCATTCTACATTTGTTAACTAGTTATCGCTAGATAGAACCACTTCTCAACCTTAAGCCTGGTATGGAACAGAAGGCTGCAGCTGCAGCAGGCAACAGAACCATTGCCTTGGAAATACCATGGCAACACAATCATTTCCTCTGTGAAGGTCACTTTGGGGAAAAAAAGAAAACTTGTAAAGCATCAAGCTAGTAGATCTCATGTCATCCCTGACTGACTTAGAAGGCTGAACAAATTTTACAAATTAAATACAGATTTCAGGAGATTTTGAGTCAGTAGGTCTAAAGTTGAATTATCTCTGTTTGAAAAGAGTTCCCCAGACAGCTTTGATTGTTATCCCGGTTAAGAAACACTGGACTAAAAATCTCCTCCAAATTATGAGACTCGATTATTCTAAATCTTTTTTAGATTCAACTCTAACATTCCACCACACAGGAACATTATGCTTTAGAAATAGTCTGTTAGGAGCTGAAAGAGTCCTAATCCTTGCTATGATGTCTTCCTAGTTAACAGACCAGAGAATTGATGTCAGCTGGAAATGCCTGCTAGAGATGGCAGCAATCAGCTGAAGAGATTTGAGTGCATTCCGATGAGCGGGCAATGTTACATAGCTCCTGTATATGGTTCTCTTTTAATATTTATTATATGATGATGATATTACTAAATAGATAACAGAGGCAAGAAAATAAAATATGGAAAAAGCCAAGAAAGAAGGAGGAAAAAGGAAAGGAGAGAGGAAGAGTGGGAAGGATTGGGGAAAGAAAAAATGATCAATGTTCTTGGAAGTTTCTGGGGTTTTTATTTCTTTTTATTTTAACTAAGAAACAATAGAAGGGAAGAAAGTATTTCAGTTATGATATTGGATTTTTGCAAAAGTTTAAATTTGACTGTATTTTACTGACAGTATAGTAATCTTTATAATTCCTGTTTTTATTGAAAATGAAAAATGTGGGCCTGAGAAAAATGTTGAGTCCTTATTTTGTGGTCTTTGATCAGTCACTGAAATCTAGAAACTATGTTACTGTTGAAGAACTAGATCCAGGGTAGCATGGAAATGTCCACCGGCAGCTATCCTACAGTGAAGAAAACCATCTTGGCAAGGGAATTATTTTGATGTAAGATTAGCATTGATGTTTTCTCTTGTAGAATAATTTCCATTTTTTAAAAATAGCACTGCTAGACATAATTAAATACAAGCAAACAAGCCTAACCAATGCAAAATATTGCTAGTATGAGGCTACCAGTAATATTATAGTGCTATGTTTTATTCAAGCAACATGCTATCAGATTCAAGAAAACATAATTCAGTAAGACTAAGTACCAGTCAGAATAAAACACTGAGAGATAATTAATTCTCTTTGGCAAACACTTCAGAAGGTGTTAAAGTCCTTGCATTTGTATTCTAAAATGAAATCCTTATTTCCTGTGGCTTCATAGTGTATCTTAATTGGAATCACACAGTTTAATATCATGCTATTAATTAATTGCTCAATATTTATACAACATTAACAAAGATGACTCACTTCATTGTGCACATACTGGTATTAAATTAATGAAAATGCATTAGTTATGGGTTGAAACATCATCCAAAACATTAGATCCTTAATGATGTTTCCCTTTTTGATTTAATAATGCTACACAAAATCCTACCTGGGCACTTTCTCTTGTAATGTCAAAACATGTAAACTAAAGCTTCAAAATACAAAAAGTCTTCACAGAAAGTAGAAAAGAAAGAATTCAAAACATTAGATTTCTTTAAAATTTATCCTGGAGAACTCAAATGAAGGTTGAAAGTGAGTACTGAGTTGCTAAAGGTGAAATATTTTAATATATTAACAATGGTGAATTAGAGATTATAGATTATAAGAATTGAAGTGTATTTGATAATATGAATTGGTAATTAGTATATATCAACTTAGGAATTCAGATATTTCTGGTGTGGGAGGTCCTTCTGTCTATGTGTTGCTTTTATTGATTAATGAATAAAAAAAGTGCTGCGGCCTGTTAATAGGGCAGAACTTACACAGGTGTGGAAAACTGGACTGAATGCTGGGAAAAGGAAGGTGAAGAGATAGAGATAGCATGGAGCCACCCCCAGAGTCAGACATACCAAAACTTTGCCAGTAAGCCACTGCCACGTGGCAATACACAGGTTAATGGAGATGGGTTAAATTAATATGTACGAGTTAGCCAATGAGAACCTAGAGCTAATGGGCCAAGCAGTGATTTAATTAGTACAGATTCTGTGTGAGTTTTTCAGGGCTGGGCAGCCAGGAACCAACAAGCAGCCCTCCTCCTACAATTTGGCATGAACATGGGTAGCTACAGACACATAAAAACCTGAGAAAGCTTAAAAATTAATTTCATATACAAAAGAACAGAGTTAAGCATGGTTTTCTAGCAGAATTTTCTTGGATGGGCTCTGTTTGCTAGAAGCAACAGAGGCATGGCTCTTTTAAGAGAGGCTTTCCTGATTCAGCCTTATCAGAAAAGCTGTGCCATTTTGAAATGCCGGCTTTCTGGGCCAGGCTGCCAGCACAAACTCTGGCTCTTTGAGACAGGAGACTTGGCTACAGAGAATTTGAGTGGGGTTTGTGAGAAGCATTCTGCAGCTTGCTTGATGGCAACATGGACCAGTTGTGTGCTTGGAAGTGGGGCAGTGTGTGCTGCTCAGAGGTGCAAGCAGCTCAACTATGCTGGCCTGGGTGGGGCAATCAGGAAGTACTATATATTGCCTACTAATGGTGCAGCTTAAATTTTAAGAAGTGGTTATCATTTTAAGAAGTGCTCCTGAACAGTAAAGAATTACAGATCTACAGTAGAACAGATTCAAACATAAAAGAACTCTAAATGAGTAACAGTATTGAATAAATGTACATAGGCTTGGGAGAGAGAAGAAAATGAGTATAGAGAGTTATAAAAGGAAATAAAAGGTTTATAAAAAATAAAACAAAGTCTTTAAAGAGACAGAATACCATAGATTAAAAGAGTAGAAACAAATAAGCCATGTAAAAGTGGAAAATTCACAGAGTCTGAATTATTTATATTATTGTGGTTTTTTTTTGAATTTTTTGACTGTGAAGGAGATAAGTAGAGAGAAACATTTCATAGTATGGGCTGCTATGCTAAACCAGCATGTATATTATAAAGGTATCTTGATGTCAGAATTTGGGTCTAAGGATATGTTGCTATGGAAGAGGTTTTTCTTTTGTTTTTATAGAAGATAAGAACCTGTGGATTGCTTCCAGACTGGTGTGGTTTGATGAAACAAGGCCCCCTGAAAGGTCACTGTGGATACCCTTAATATACCCTCAAAAATATTTCACCCAATAAATAGCAGGAAGAAGTTTGGAGAGAAATAACTATGTCCATATTCCCAAATATTGTTTGTAAATGTTTCTTTACATTTAAAGGGGGATATTATATAGATATGGATCTTGGTTTATTGAAACAAATTTAAGGTCAATTTTGTTATATGTATATGTAATTCTGATCTTGATTAAGGTATTGTGTTTCTGGAGCTCATTTAAAAATGTAATGTATAATTAAGAAATATAAGTTAATAGATACTCATCTATAATAGTCAAGCTTGTAGTCATGTTAGTTAGATTTTCTAGATGTATAGAAATATATTTCAGTTATATAGGTATTCATCAAATCTTTCAAAGACTAGAGAATATGGAATTTAAAATGCTTTAATAACTTAGGACTTTTCATGACAATGAGACACATCTGCACCTGGCAGTACCAATCTACTTCAAGTGGAAGATGGGCATCGAAGAGGCTCATTATGGAGTTTGTTAGCCATTTGGGCAAGAAACTGTTCCTGTCTGGACTGCTGCACTGGATATGCAGGATCCACAGAGAAATGACTGCTGAATTTTCCTAAAGGTAAGATGCTACTTTGGGGTTCCTGCTTCATGAGTCTTTCAGATATTCTGCAGGACACAGAAGAAAATGACTGACAAACTGTCAATAGAGATAGAACTGTCTTTGAAAGTTCCTGCTTCATGCAAAAGTCTGCTGGATACTATGGGCCAGTAGGCTGAAGATGGATGCCCCAATGGTACAGAAGAACTTTGGGTAACTGTTCAGGCAGTGAGATATCTCTGTCATTTCTAGAGTTTTGGAAGTTGCTTACAATGTACTTCCTGTTTACTGTGGTAATATTATATCCTTCTGGAGTCTTTGATAGAGTTGAAGAATTTATAGTTATAATTATAGTTATAATTAGTTATGATAAAAGATGAGATAGATATAAATATCATAACTATAATTCTTATTTAATACCTGTTTTGTTATATGTAATTTTACTATGTTAATGTTAAAGCCTTTCTTTTTGTTTAAACAGAAAAGGGAAAATGGTGTGGGAGGTCCTTCTGTCTATGTGTTGCTTTTATTGGTTAATGAATAAAGAAACTGCCTCAGCCTGTTGATAGGGAAGAACTTAGGTAGGCGGGGAAAACTGGATTGAATGCTGAGAAAAGGAAGGCAGAGAGAGAGAGATGCCATAGAACCGCAGCCAGAGTCAGACATGCAGAAACTTTGCCAGTAAGCCAATGCCACGTGGCAATACATGGATTAATGGAGATGGGTAAAATTAATATGTACGAGTTACCAATAAGAATCTAGAGCTATTGAGCCAAGCAGTGATTTAATTAATACAGTTTCTGTATAATTATTTCAGGGCTGGGCAGCCAGAAACCAACAAGGCCCTCTTCCTACCAATTTCACAGTGTGATGACCTTTTATTCTTTAGACACCATATTGACTAAATAATTAACTCAATGCCAACAATAAGTGGTAGATTGGCATCATCTGATTATTGAATCTTTGCACTGAACTGGACACAATGCCACTTTCAGTTGTTTTTCTGCCAAGAGAATTTAGCCTAATTAAAGCCATAGGAAATAATCAGATAATCCAGATAGGTAGTCTATAGTTTAGATTGTTCAAACATCTATCCATCACAAAATATTCAAGACTTCCAACTGAAGTTGAACAAGATGCAAGAATGTGTGTCTGTATCAGTGTGTGTGTGTGTGTGTGTGAGAGAGAGAGAGAGAGAGAGAGAGAGAGAGAGAGAGATAAAGAGAGAAATTAAAAATCTATTGTACCTTTGAAAGGTATATGCATATTTATTTGTAGTTTCTTACAATATACTTGAAAATTTTCAAAATAAAAGTTTTTGTGAGAAATGGGTACCACTGTGATTTCTTAATCCATATACCCAATGAATATTTGTCAAAAGGAAGTTTTGATAATGATAATACAACATAAACTTTAAGAAGAACATAAGGGCAGACAAATAAAGGGATGTATTTTATAGAGGTAGGAGTCTGAGTTCAAGTTTATTAGCTTAGAGGTTATATACAACAGTATTGTGTTTCTGGCAACTGGTTAGTCATCTTTGACATGACAGCATTGGACCTGATTATGTTCTCCAGTAACATACAGTTTAGAATCAATCATTATTTTTAGATTTATTTTTAATTATTTGTATGTGTATGTATCTGTGTGGTGGTGTGTGCATGCATGAGTACAAGTATTCAAGGATCCCAGAAGGTTTATGTGTCCCTGGAGCTAGAGTTACAGAAATGAGTAAGCTGCTTGATATGAGTGTAGGGAACTAAACTCATATACTGAGCAAGAGCAACTAGGTTTCAACCTCTGAGCCACCTCATTGGACCCTAGATTCAACAATCCTTTAAGACAGATAAGATGGGAAAGACCTTTCTGGTAGAATATTGGTAGTAATCTGTAAGTCAAGATAGGCACAGTTTGCTGCATCCCTTTAGGAAAAGGTTATGATTCAGGCAATAAGAATGTTCTGTGCTTAAATTTTAGTGCATTTAGGTGTTTCAATTATGCTTTATCTTTATTATTTTCCAAAGGTTAGCAAATCCTTAATTAAGAAGATTACCAAGATCCTTTAGTTATTTCTCTAGCATGTAGTACCGTACCTGATGCTGATAAAACTCAAAACTATAAAATGGAAAAAAATGAAGAAAGTACTTAATGAATGATGCAATCATCTATCCATACCTGGAAAGAGGAACACATTTTTTACCCTTAAGAAAGGATATCAATTATACATTTATGAGATGAAATTTGCTGCTGTGAGAGATACTGGAGCATTCTTTAAAGAAAGAAGACTGTAGCAGGAACAAGATCCAACAGAGCACAGATGAATTGCTAACTCAGTATTTTCCTCCTCCTCCTCCTTCTCCTCCTCCTCCTCTTCATCCTCCTCCTCCTCATTCTTCTCTTTCTTCTCCTCCTCCTTCTATATAGTATTCTTATAAATTCTTTCAGAATTGCATATGTGCATACAATGTATTTTGAACATATTTACTACCCACTTCTAACTTTTCCAAATCTACTCCAAATTGTTCCCAAATTTCTTTTTCTCCCTTGCAAAACTCGCTAAGTCCAATTTGTGCTATGCACATACTCATGGATGTGGAGCCATCCACCTACCTGGGACCATACCTTCAAAGAAAACTAACTTTATTTCCACCAGCACTCATAAACTATCAGTAGTTCTTCAGATGTGGTTGGGGTTCCTCAATCCATTCTGTGTGTTGTATTGTTGACCAGCATGATCATGTGCATTGACCACAGTTGCTAAGTATAGGAGTGCAGTGGTCATGTAATGTCCAGAACACTTCACTCCAGCCCTTCCCAACCCTGGATTATTAGCATCTCTCTGTCTCCCTTTTGCTATGATCCTACTGCCTCAGGACTCTAAATTCAATACTTTGGTAACCTCTTTACTATATTTATTTCACTGTCTCTGTGAAACAATTTTTAGAAGTTTGAAACTGGTTTCCTTAAGATGTTCTGAAACACTTTAATTATTAAAAATATAATCAAGGACACTAGGAAACAAGCAATGTGAATAACTTAAAATAATCCACATGAAAGGCATCTCAGTGCCCATGTAATCAGATCTATCTATCTATCTATCTATCTATCTATCTATCTATCTATCTATCTATCTATCTATTATCTATCCATCTTTCTCTCTCTTTCTTTCTTCCTTTCTTCTTTCTTTTCTTTTTCGAGATTATGTTTTATTTACAACATTTCTCCCTTTCTTTTTTTACCTCCAAGCCTTCCCATATACCTCTCCTGCTCTCTTTCAAATCATGACCAAGTCTTTACTTTTTATTATTACATGCATGTATGTATATTCATTTATATTTATAAATATATCTTATTAAGTATGCATAATGCTTTTTGTAAACATTTTATCAAGGCTGACTGTTTGGCACTGGACAACCAAGTGGTGTGCTCTTCTCTGGGGAAGACCACCTCTCTTGTCCCCAGTTTCCCCAGTAGCCTATAGTTTTTTCATGTAGGGTTGAGGTCACATGGACATTTCTCTAGTCAGTTTGTCATGTTCATTGGTGTGACACATAAGAATCACATCAACTGCCAGCATTAAATGCATAACTTGGTAGTAACCAGCAACTCTCTAATTGGTCTTAAGACCCAGATCAGCAAAAGAGAGACCACACCTGGTACTGGAAACCTCACCAACTACTTAGTGCCAGTTGTCATGGTTATTTATGAAGAATCTACAAACACCAATTACTAAACCAGTGTAATCTCGAGATATAATCTATAACATTTGTTCTTATACTCACAGATAAGTATAGTCTTCACCTCTTATCAAGGAAACTTCTCTTTGCAACAGACAAATGCCACTACAGAAAACCACAACCAGTCAAAATGAAGAGTCTTGGAGCCCAGTCCCAGTAGACACATGTACAAAACACTCCTGCACCTAATGCTCAGGGAACATCATGAAGATGGGGCAGAAAGATTGTAAGAGACATAGGATCAGAGGCTTAATTGTGATACTGTGTTTTCTAGTGATGTTAGAGGCCATAAATTCTCACCAACATGACCTCCGAAATGTAAGCTAAAAAAGGATGAAAGCAACCTTCATTGTTTAATTTTTTATTCATTTTACACACCAATCACAGTTCCCCCCTCACTACCCTCCTCCCAGTCACTCCTTGGAGAGGATAACCTCTCCCATGCGGAGTCAACAAAGCCTGGCATATCAAGTTAAGGAAGAACCAAGGTCCTACCCCTGTATCAAGGCTGAGAATGGTATCCCAACATAAGGAATGGGCTTGAAAATGCCATAGAACATTTACCCAAACACAAAAGAATATACCTTACTCTCAGTACCTCATGTAAACTTCTCTAAAATTGACCACATACTCAGTCACAAAGCAAAACTCAATAGATACAAAATAATTGGTATAACCCCCTGTATCTTATACGATTACCATGACTTAAAGTTAGAATACAACAACAAAAGAAATTGCAGAAAGCCTACAAACTAAGAAAACTAAATAACATAATGTTCAGCTGAATTGCCACTGGATTAATGAAGAAATAAAAAAAAGATATTAAAGACTTCTTAGAATTCAGTACAAATGAATGTACAACATACCCAAAGTTATGGTACACTGTGAAAGCAGTGCTAAGAGGAAACTTCATAGCACTAAGCGACTACATAAGAATTTAGAGAAAGCTCACATCAGTGACTTAACAGATTACCTGAAATCTCTGGAACAAAAAGAAGCAAACACACCCAGGATGAATAGATTCCAGGAAATAAACAAATTGGGGGTTGAAATCAAGATAATAGAAACAAAGAACAATTCAAAGAATTAATGAAAGAAGAGTTTGTTCTTCAAGAAAATTAACAAGATGGACAAATCTTTATCCAAACTAACCAAAAGGCAGAGAGTGAATATACAAATTAACAAAATCAGAAATAAAAGTGGGGACATAATAACAGACACTGAGAAATCCAGATAATTATTAGGTCATACTACAAAAACCTGTGCTCCACAAAACTACTACCTTCATTCTTGAGACTTGAACTCTTGGCATTCTGGACTTATACTTTATCTAAAACACATTTTTTGCCAAATATTATATATTATACATTCTGAGTCCAAGACATTGTTAGTATCTTCTGGAAAATACATTGATCTCTCCCATGTTGGTGGCTTTGGAGAAGGCCACTATGTTCTTCTCCCCCAATTTTAGCATGGTTGTACTTACACATTTTTTGTGCAGCCCTTTCTTAGGAGACATTAAGTATAGAGCCATACTTAAAAGGATAAAGTTGGGAAAGTTTGAGGATTTGAATCCTGAGTTGAGTCTGTTAATCCCCTTGTGTTCCAGTTTTCTAATTTTAAAGTATGCCAAAATGACAATATGTATGGCATAAAATCATTAATAAACCAAGCAAGAGAATTCATATACTGTGTTTTACACTGGCACTTCTCCAGTAGAAGTGGAATTTTTCTCCACAGTTCTCCTCCTATTTTCTCTCTATGACTGTTTCTCCAGACATTGCCTTCTTAGATCACCTGTCATCTTCAACCTGCATGACAAGAAGTCACACAATCTCTATAATTACATATGAGTTTCTTGAGAACAGAAATGAAATGTTGCTCATGTCTTTTTACAAAACAAGTAGCGATGGATTATTATCATGTAGATACTTACTATGTTTATTTAAATGACATCAATTTTTAAATAACTTCCACTTATTGATTTTTAATGTAAGTTATTTATCTTCTCATTTGTGTGCTTGTGAGCACAGAATTTGATTTATCTTCTGCCCAAAGTGTTAGCCTTAGATTTCCTTTGAGTCATTCATTGTTTTACTCATTCAGCTCACTTTCTCTTGAGATATGGAAAAAGATCGTCTATCAGGAAAGCCTTTCCAGCCCGCGGCTCACTTCTGCTATGATTCATCTTGGAGATTCTAATCAGTTTGGGTACAATTGTGCAGCATCCTGTGTGCTCTTTGCTGTGAAAAAATCATAATGTTCCATAACTGACTCAGGTACAGATGATGACCAATGCAAAAGCCCACCCACGGTTACCCAAGAGAGCAGCTTAGTCACCAAACCATTTTTCAATGGAATTAATTCTAAATTTTGAAGTGTTCAGAAATAGAAACTTTTTATGTAATAAAGGGAGTGGTAAGGAGTTCATTCTGTTTGTGTTTCCTTCCTTCCTGCCTGCCTTCCTTTCTTCCTTCCTTCCTTTCTTTTTCTTCTGTAAGCCATATAATCAAAGTCTACTGTATTTTCAGCCATGTAGTACCACCTCTTCCTTCTGCCCCCTTCAAGTCCTTGTAGTCATCCAGTAGTGCATTCTTCTGTTACTGTCTTTAAACGCAGAATTCTTTTTCTGCCTCTAATTTTACTCCGTGTCTTCAACATACCCTATGTCCTTCTCACACCAAGAACTGTTCTGTGCCTTCACTGTGCTCCAAGTGGTCTTCCTTCTTTCTCCAATTCAATAGCATTTTCCTCATCCACATTTGTCATCTCATTTACTACTCACAATTAATATTCATGTGTTCATGCCAATAGGCTCTGTTGGAGGTGCATGCTCAATGAGTGACTCCTTTCTAAAGATCCTTACCTGAGACTGAAGAGCAGAGTCAGGGGCTGGAGAGATAGCTCAGAGGTTAAGAACATTGGCTGCTCTTCCAGAGGTCCAGAGTTCAATTCCCAGCAACCACATGGTGGCTCATAACCATCTACAATGAGATCTGGTGCCTTCTGGGATGCAGGCATAAACCCTGTAGACATAATACATAAATAAAATCTAAAAAAAAGAGCAGAGTCAGGGTAAAATATTTCTAGGTCAAGCACACAGAACAGGTCTGGAAATGTAATATAAGTTGTATTATAATTTTATATAATACCTATATACTTTATATACTTTAGAGTAAAATTCTGGATTTTGTAACAGTCTTTTTGAAATAGCCATATGTAGCAATGGGCTTATTGGATTGATCTTTTTTTACATAGGTTTCTGAAATCTCTGTTTCCTTCTTCTGAAGGTAGGGACATGACATGAAATAAAATAATAGCCAAAAACTTTGCTATATATTCTTATATGGAAAAGTTAATTTGTAAAAACAAAGAACCTATGTTTCAGGCAAAAGATAGTACCATTGTATGTGGTTACTAGATAATGAATTTACTGGATAAAGCTTACTAATGCAATGAGGACATTTGTAACATTTTATTTAATTTTTTAAGGTTAAATATTTAACCATCTTAGGTAAAAACAAACAAATTCTGACTTATTCATATACTGTTTGTTTGTTTGTTTGTTTTTGCTAATAATGTACTTTACATGTTGTGCATTTTGAATCTGAAGCTCTACTTCAGGTACCACAGCCATATAACATTTGAAAGGGGAAACATATAGTTTTAAAATACTGAACAAAATTCCTCATAAAGAGGCTATGAGCAATTCATTATTTTATGATAATTTCCATTTTTCAAAGTTCATATAAGATGTGTCTTGTAACTATCACTCAAACTGATACTTACATAAGTAACTCAGATAAAGTTAATTTGTACAACCAGTAAATGAGGCCAGAATATATTAGAAACTTAGAATTTAAATTTTACATTAGTGTTAGAACCAGCAACAGCAAACCAATGGCAGAAAGACTATATTTTTGAAATGCCACAGTTGAAGAACTTTTTTCCTTAAGGGCAGAAGGGATGGTTCTCGGGTAGTCATGAGAATTTGGCTCAGGCTGTTGGCAAATGAGATTTGGAATACCCAATAAAACTTGAAGGAGAAGGATAGGTAGGAAAAGAGAGAGGCAAGGGGAGAGAAACCCCAACATCTGCATGAAACCTGAAAGAACTCTTATGAGTGGCTTGGCTGAACTAAAAGTGTGTCCACACGGCTGGAGACAGAACTTAGAAATGTTCAGTGAAAAGCAGGGATCAAAGGATGAAGAGTCAGAATAAAGACCAGACTCGGGTGTTCAGATTCTCCATCTTTAAAGGGTCTTGATAACTAATTCTGCCCTCCCTTCTACTTCCCAGAATGAGTACTCTGTATGAGAAAAAGCCAAGTATCATTGTTCTCTGTTGGTACAGGTAACCACAAAATTGTTCATATCAGCCAAGATCAAATGGTTAGTGTCAACATGCATATTACTGCTCACAATTGTGACTCTGTGGGAACACATAAACCATATGAACAACTGTATAAAATTAATACGGTAAATTAGAAGACATTCATAAATTATTTAATGAACTTACTAATACTAATGGCTGAAAAGGATATAAATCTATTGATGGACAAATTCCTTTATATTTTTATTAAGAGTGCTATAAAATTTTGAAAAAACAATTACTCTAAATCTACATAGTAAAGAAATTAAATTCATTGTTTCATGCTTTTCAATCTCAGACCTTTTTTATTCTTGTTTGACAATTTCACACATATATATGTCTTAATCAAGTCCATCCCATTCCCTCCAACTCCTCCTTATCAAATTCCTCTTAATTCCACCCACCACTATTCCTTTGCATTTTCATGTGTTCCTTTCTTGAACCCACTGAGTCTATGTAGTACTGTTTTTCCGACACCAAGAAGACTTCACAAGTATACTCTATCAAATATCTAAGTAAAAATGATAATTATGCACAATTGTTTCACAAAGCAGAACATATAAAAATGTCAAATCTTCCATAGGTACTGGCTGATACGTGAAACAAAATTTGATAAAAGTAGAGATATGGATGATACACTTAGTAAACAAATAGCAATGTGTACAAATTATAAACCTTCAAACTATATTGTAATCAAATGAAGTTTACTCCA
>PVIU01028945.1:0-18257 GCA_004026605.1 Ondatra zibethicus
GATGAGCAGATAAGGTAATATGTTGGAGAAGGCTATGATTGAAGGTGTTTGCTCTTCATGAGGGAGTCTATGTATTGAGCCAAAAGTTCTTATACTGTAGTTTATCTCTAATAGGTAGAATGTATGGATGTGTGTGGAAATGGTGGGACTAGAAGTGGCTTCAGTCACCATCACTTGAAAACATTCAGCTCTGCCTCTGTAGAGGTTGTGGTTGCTAGAGGGTGTATTCTTCCACTAGGGGACACTGTAAGATTCCTACTAAAAGCCACAGCTGCCTCTTGGGAAGTTGGGGAAGTTTGGGTGTTTTGTCCCACTGGTACAACAAATGGAAAGAGTGACAATACTGGCAAGTCTAATTGATTGGCTTTGATCATCATGAGCAGGTAGAATCAATGCTTCCATACTCAATAAAGCTGAATAGACAATGATCCTGGGAAGAGGGTACCACAGAACTGAGAGGGCCATTGCCTTTCTGCTGTACCCCGCTTCAGAGAGATCTTCATCTCTTTAGAACTGATTCTACACCCACAGCAATAGTCTCAGA
This sequence comes from Ondatra zibethicus, assembly GCA_004026605.1. Classification (NCBI taxonomy): domain Eukaryota; kingdom Metazoa; phylum Chordata; class Mammalia; order Rodentia; family Cricetidae; genus Ondatra; species Ondatra zibethicus. Next base: position 545 of record PVIU01028945.1, read on the forward strand.
ATATAACAGGAAGGGATCCATGTCTGTGTATTCACCTGGAAGTCACTAAAATGAAGTATTTCCATGTATGTTCAGGATGATTGGTTCTATTTTCAGAGAAAGGGATGTGTTTGACAACTTTGGGCTAAATGAGAATATGCAAGCAGGACTCTGAATGATAGGAAATAAGGCACATACAGAAATTGACCATTTATCCCAAAGCCTAAGGGAAGGAATTATTTAGTGGTGGATGAAAGGGTGCTTTTCCAGCTTGTGAAAATTTGACTCTTGTTACCTACTGGAGGGACTGGATTTCTATGTTATAGGGTATATTTGTCAGTGTTTTCTAGAGAAACAGAAACAGCAGAATGAAGGGATATTGAAAGGGGATTTAGTGGAGTGGCTTATAGGTTGTGGTCTAGCTACTCCAATAATGACTGTCTCCCAACAAACAGACCAAGAACCTGGTAGTTGTTAAGTTCACGAAGCTGGATGTCTCAGCTGGCCTTCTATGCTGAAATCCCAAAGAAGTAGTTTCTAAGACTAGTGAAGGAATTCTTCTGCAACAGAATAGACAATTTCACCAATGAGGATGAGGGCAAGCACATGAAAAAGCAAAAATCTTCCTTTTCAAATGACTCAATCAAAAAATTTCTCACACATGTGCCCAGGTTGTTGGGTTTTAGTTACTTCCAGATGTAGTTAAGTTGACAACCAAGATTAGCCCACACAGGGTCTATTGAAAGATCTATTGGGAAATTTGATTAATTTTATCCTGTGTTCCTGTTTCTGTGGCTTGTCACTTGACACTTAATATCCTTCAGTTTATCTCATATTTATTAGTTTTCTCATTTGTTGAATAATTACACTACAACCAGTTCGAAGAGGGGTGAGATTAGGAGTTGGGGTAAGTCAAAAGGTCGAGTAAGACCTGGTGATGTCCCTTGAAGAACTTGAAATATGGTAGGTTCATTGATCACAGCTTGTGTGAAAGGTGATTTTCAAACAATCTGAACTCAGTGCCATAGTACAGCAAGGGAAGAATCTCTTCAGCTTTCTGAAAGTCAGGAAAAGTCTCACAAAAGAAGATTGCCTTGAGTGAAGACTCAATCAACCAGTTGAAGTTTGTTAGGATTAAAAAAAAAAACAAGGAAGGAGAGCACATTCAGGACAGAGGGGACAAAGGCACAAAATACCAGTTGTAACAGGATGCTTGTGGAAGCCAAGCAAGCTGAAATTCTGGAGATGAACCATGTCTTCCTAGAGAAAGGATCTTATTCTTCAAGCCATCATTGTCAGAAGACTCAGTATGTTCCATATTTCCCTTATTTGGGAACTTTATTTGAGGGAACTTTGGGGGATGAAGCCCTAAAACATTTGTTCAATATCTTCTCGTAGATTTCTTCTATGAAATTTTGCTAGTATCAAACTTTTGCATTCTTGTAGGCATCCTGAAGCATTTAAATTAAGCAAAAATTAAAAAGGCAGTATCATTTTAGGAGTTCAGAAAGCAAGCTATGCAAGGCATTCAGAGTTAATTAGGTTAGCCAAGAATGTGAGACAAGAAAAAAATGATACCAAATACAAAGAAAAATAATTATATTTCTATCCCATAAATGTGTTTGGTATTGAATTTAGTCATATATATATATATATATATAAGTTTTCTATTTTCCTTAAGCATGCGGTACACACACACACACACACACACACACACACACTCTTTCTGCGGAAGAAATGGAAAAGGAAGCACCACAAGAAGCCTATACTCTGTTATCCAAAAATTTATAGATGTATATCCAAAAATTGAATCCCAATAAGAATATAAATCCATTTTCCTGATTTCTTTCATTTTATCCTGGTGTTTTACCTTCCCATTTTTCTTGAACATTAATCAGAAATGGTTCCTGAGTGTCTGTCAAAGGTGTATAGGCTAGAAATTTGGCTTTCAGTGTGACAATCTTAAGAGATGGTAGGACCTCTAAGGGGTAGAACATAGTGGGAATCATTGGAGATTTTAACCTCAGTAGGTTATAATGTAGTTCTCATGAGACCCTGAGTGCGGTTGTTGAAAGTGCAAGTTGTTATAAAAAGAGCAAGGTTAGTCCCTCCTCATTTTCTCTTTGGCTTCTCTCCATGATGTAATCTGTCCCTCTTATAAACACTTCTACTATGATGCCATATTCCATGATGTTGTATAGTCACAAGGGTAGCCACCAAAGAGAAAATCAATGCAACTGTATGATATTGGACTATGAGCCTCTCAAACTGTGATCTAAGTAAATATCCTTTAAAACATATTATAAATCAGTTATTTGTTAAAGCAACAGAATATGGACAAGTATACAGATTAACTTTAGTCACTGTTTTCACCATACCAGATGTCATAATGTATTATTACTATTTACCACCAACTCCTAGACTTGGAGACAACGTGACTTTGTGCCTTTTTATAACATTGCGGGGAACCTTTAGTTTTTAATTTTCCAATTTTTGTGGCCTTGGTTAGTTTATATATGAGTATGATGGCTATTTTTGTTTCTAAAACAATGATAATAACAGATTTTCCTCAGAAAATTATTTAGGATTAATTGAAATGTTTTGGCAAATTACTCAATAGAATTCCTGGTATGTGACAAAAGTGTTAAAAATGATCAATTAATATCTAATTCACATAGATGTACTTCAGATACCCAATTCATAGGCAACTGAGTTTGGACTTGAACCAAGGTCTTAAGACTTGGTTAAGTTAATTTATGGATCTTCCTCATAGCTCTAGAAGGAAATTCTGGGTTCCTTGCTACCTTATCTACTGGGGTTCAATTCTTGGGGTGCCAAGATGAACAAGGCATTATTGATATCCAGGAAGAGCTCATAGTTACTCTTGTGGTAGAGATTTAAGACTGGAGAGATCATTAGAGGGAAAAGAGAAGTGATGTTCTTCATCGAGACAAAACTCTAGAAGCAAAATCAGAGGCAGTTTGGTTCAAAATGAAGTAAACTAGATAATTTCTACATAAACTATCATGTGATAAGATTTCTGATGGATGAATGGAACTTGCTTTGTAAAGGGGAAAGGTATGGATGTGTTTTTAATTGATGAGAATTGTAGATTGTGCCAGTTTTTTTTTTCCAAATCATGACAGGGAGACTTCTTTTTAGTTATGAAAGCTCAGTCTAGCTTAGGCTCATTTTTAGCTGGCTCTTTCAACTTAAACTAACCTCTTTCTCTTCATCTACCCTTTGCCCCAGGGATTATTACTTTTCTTTACTTCTGTATATCTTACTTTTACTGCTTCTCTTATCTGGCCGACTTCTTGCCCCAGGTGTGTCCATCTCTTTCTTTCTCATTTTCCAGATTTCTCCTCCTATTTATTCTCTGCCTTCCAACCCTGTCTATCCCTGCCTAGGGCTATTGGCCATTCATCTTTTCATAAGACCAATCAAGTGCCTAATTCAGGCAAGGTGAAACAGCAACCCATCTTTTCATAATTAACAGATGCATCAGAAAGAAATGTAACAAATCTTCACGTAGTTAAAGTAATATTCCACAGCATAAAATGTACCATATCTTTAAATAGTTAAATATTACAAAACATTTCCCTCTTTTGTCTAAATAAAAAGAAATGTTTTGACTTTAACATAGTAAGACTATATAAAATAAGAAGTAAGAATTATATTTACAATATCTAGGCAAAATATTTGGCAAAATATCAAAGAAAATACTCCATTATTTATCCTATATTGGTGAGTCCAAAGTTTTGTACCTAATTTATCTTCTATCATAACTAAGGAAAACTATAGCTATCAAGTCTTCAACTGCATCAAAGACCCCAGGAGGATATGATATTACCTGGGTAAACAGAAAGTGCAGTGCAAGCCACTTCCAAAACTATAAAAATGACAGACATATGGCTGCCTGGACAGTCTCACTGAAGGTTCCTCTGCAACATTGGGGTATTCAACTTTCAACCTACAAGACTAGAATACACGGCAGACACTTCTATGAAGCAGGAATTTTTAAGGGCTGTCCAACCTAGTCTTGGCAGAGTTCAGAACTTGGTTTCCTTGTGTCCTGCAGAATGTTTGGCAGACTTTTCTATGATACAAGAATTTTGAAGAAATGTCTCCCCTTTTCTTGGCAAAGTTCAACAGTATTTTCCCTATTGTCTTGCTTGTCCAGTTTGTACAGCTACTGTCAGCAGTCAAGGCAAGAACAATTTCTTTGCCCAGTGGCTAACATTGCCACCATGAAAGCAAACTCCATGTGGAGTTTCTTTGATCCCTACCATCTTCTCTGAAGTAAATTGGTGCTGCCAGGAGGAGATGTAACTCACTGCCATGAAAAGCCTCAGGTTAAACATATTAAATGCCATACTCAGTAGGCATTTTGATGTTTGAAGACCATCTATTTAAATATATCTGTTTAATCTTGAAAACATACTTAATGTGACGAGTTTGATTATTATGAATGACTACCTACTAACCTGAATTTCTTAATTATGCATTGTATTTTAAATGAGCTGCATAAGCACAATACCCCAAATGAGTAGAAACATACATACAGTACAGTAAAAAGAATTTAATTTGTATCAACATACCAAAACTATTATCAATGAAAAATATTTGAGGTTAATAGCTGTCTTTTTACCCTACATTCCTATATTCCCCCTAAATGATGAAAAACGTTCATAACCTATTGAATAACCAAAAACCACTATCCTCACCTCTTGGGAATGTGAGCATGATATTCTCTAGACTGCTTTCTCTTGTTTGTGCACGAAGGCATCTTGTTAGGAAACCTGAGAAAATTGAAGTAATGCTCAAGTCCTGTGAAAACTAGTTAGAATATTTATTGTCCAGTATCTGTACAATAGGAAAGCACAAAGCTTATCTACAGTCCTGGCTAGAATAGTCTGTGAAGCTGGACCATCTCAGCCAGCAGCCTTGATGCTGTTCTGTATGCTGAACTCTGAGGAAACTACAACAGAGGCACTCTGAGAGGCTGGAAAACCTGGGCTACCTGTTTTCATTGGTACCCGGCAACCTTGCTCTGAAAACACAAACTTTAAAAGGTAAGTTGCATATCTGCATCAACACAAGTATGGACTGTGCATTGTATACAAGCCAATAAAAGATGACTTTTTTGTTGTATTTGAGGAGGGAAAATACATTCCACCTGTTTTGTAGTTTTTGTAAGTCTATTTCTTAATATCTGTAGACAGTATTTCAGGAGGTCTCGCCTAATCAAATCTGATCTCTATGAATTTTGAATGAACCCACAGCCTTTTGTTTCCTGTGGAAACAAAAGCATAACCCCTTCCCCAAAGAATTACATTTTCTGACTTCCTAAAGTATCTAGGTTGGTTTAATTCAGCAGTCCCTCTTACAATCCCAAGTCTCTTAGCATCTGTCATTTGCTCATTGGCAATCAGAAAAATTTAAAATCAATACAACAGCATACAGGATCCAGACTACCTATGTATTTTCCATCTCTACATGGCTTATTCTTTTTTATTATTTATAAACTATTTTTTCTATAACCGTCTGTACCTATTTTATTTTCTTTCTTAAGTCTGTGCACATTTTTAAACACACTATAACCTGTTAAGAGGCTTTTCAGTGTGAACCTACTTTATTGTATATCTTCAGCCTTTTCTGTCTGTATGAGCAAAACCTTAAAACTGCTAAGCTACTGTTGGATTCTCCCCCTTCAGCTTTGATGGCTCTGTCCCCTCCTTGTGGCTGTTAGAACCAAGTCTTAAGCTTGTGGGCCTGATCCAGAGGTGTATTTGACCAAGAACTACATTCAGCCCCTGAAGCTCTGGAATGCCAGTGTCTGTGCTATGACAGGCATTTTTACTCAACTTGCTGTTTCTACTTAGCATATTGGCTGCTCAATGACTTGCTATATGGCACTGCCTCTTAAAGAAGCCATATGTTTTTCTTTTCTTCAAATATCTCAGGCTCTATATGGAAACTGGACCCCATGTTTGAGTGTCAAATATATCAGCCTTTTTCTATTAGGCCGCCAATCAGCTCCCAAAACATAACACAGAGACTTTTTATTAGTTACAAATAATTGCCCTAGCTTAGGCTCATTTTTGGCTGGCTCTTTTAACTTAACTACTCTTTCTCTTTATCTACCTTTTGCCTCAGAGCTTTTTACTTTTCTCTCCTTCTGTATATCTTACTTTTCCGGTTTCTCTTGTCTGCCTGAAGACTACCTGGCTTCTTGACCCAGATGTGTTCCTTTCTTTTCCCCTCATTCTCCAGGTTTCTCCTACTTATTCCCTCTGCCTTCCAGCCCTGCCAAACTCTCCCCTGCCTAGCTATTTACTGGCCAGCTTTTTATTAGAACAATTAGGTGCCTTATTCAGGCAAGGTGAAATAGCAAAACATCTTTTCGTAATTAAACAAATATAACACATTCTTACATCACTGAATAAATGCAGCAGAAACAAATGTAACACAACTTCACATAGTTAAAGTAACATTCCACAGCATAAAAAATGTAACACATCTTTAGAGAGTTAAATATTCCACAGCAGTAGATAGTTGTAAATAAGTGAAGACCAGGAAGTTGAGTTTGTAGGATACTATTTTGGAAATTATATTAAGAGTTGGATTGTGAGGGATGTAGCAGGAGATGAAGCTAGAACACTAGGGATTGGGACATAAGAATTGTAAGAGTATAAGCTTTGTAATTTTCTTCATTAATAATGTGAAAAATTGATTGGTTTCAAATGGAACAATGAGATAGTTGGGTGTGCTAATTAAAAAAAATTATATATTGTGTATGAGTGTGTATCTGTGCAAGTACATACCAAGATGTGCATCTGATAATGTGAAGAAAACTTGGTGGAGTTTTCCCTTTCCTTCCCTTCTTTTGTGGATTCTAGGGATTAAACTCAGGTATCCAGTCCTGTATGGGAAGTTATTTTACCCATTGAGTCATATTGACAGCCCTGGACATGATATATAAATCTTCGTTATAGTTACTATTGTTGTGACGAAACACCACTACCAAAGCAACTTGGGGAGGAAAGGAATTATTAGGCTTACACTTCCACATCATAGACATCACTGAAGGAAGTCAGAACAACTCAAGGAGGGCTGGAACCTGGAGTCAGAAGCTGATACAGATGCCATGGAGGGATGCTGCTAACTTTCTTGTTCATCATGGCTTCCTCATCAGCAGGCTTTCTTATAGAACACAGGACCACCAGCCCAGGGATAGTAACACGTACATTGGGCTGGGCCCTTCCCCACCAATCCCTGATTTTAAAAGATGCCCTACAGCTAGATACCATGGAGGCATTTTTTCAATTGCACTTCCCTTCTTTCAGATAACTCTAGCTTGTGTCAAGTTGATATAAAACTAGTCAGCACAATATTTTAAAAAAACCTTGAATGGACACATAGACAAGATATTACACCAATAGTCTATGCTAGAGATGATATTGGCTCATACCAAAGTAAAGGTAGTATAAAGAGTGAGTATATTCTTGATACAAAATAGCGTAAGGAGATAGAATGGGCATGGTAGGGCAGAACTTATGGATGGATTTGATCCAAAGGGTGAATCAAAGAGAGAAATCTAGGTTACTTTAAAGATTTGGGCCTAAGGCAAGTGATGGTGGCATTCAGTAAGGTTGAAAAACATTTTCCCACCTTCTTATTTTGTGCACAAGAAAAGTCATTTCTTCAGAGGGTAAGTAGTATACTCTAAATTGCACAGGAATTAGGCACAAATTGGGGACTAGAGTGAATTTTCTCCAATACTTTTTACACTGCACCAAAAAGTTCCTCAGCTCAGCAGTCTTTGTACATTGGCAAGAGACAAATGAATCAAATTATCATCAGAAGCCCAATATCAAAGCAGGGAGGGTAGGTGCTTGGATCATAAATCTCCAATTTTGTTAACATGACTCACATTAAAGAGAATTTATTCACTGGGCATTGATTTTTTTCTTTTACCATTGGACTTACAATGAGTAATTTCATATAAAGCAAACATTATTCTTCCTATTTAATGAGAGAAGAATCACAGACTAGTCAGGAAGAGATGCGATTCCCAGTCATGATGAAAGGCCGGGCTGATGAGGGAGAGAGTTTGTTTGCATACTCTAAGAAGTCCCTGTTTTCAGCAGTTCCTACCTGAAGAAAATATTATTCACCAATGTATATCTGTCTGCTAAGGGCCCATTGTGTTCTGGGCACTGTTCTAGGCACTAAAGATATGTTACTGATCAAAAATAGACACAACTAATAACTCAGCATATACTTCAGCAGAGGAGAAAGACAATGATAAATGCGATATGTAGTTTATTTGGTAGAGAAAAATTCTAAGGAAAAATAGAAAACAACTGTTATAGGATTGATAGTATCCATTGATCATTTATATATTGAAGCCCTAACTTTCAGTTTTTCAGCTTGTGACTATATTTGGAAATGAGGAACTAAAAAGATTCATTAATTTAAAGTGGGGTCATTGGAATGACCACTAATTCAATTTTGACTGGTGTCCTTATAAGGAAATTTTAACATGAATATCCACAAAAGAACACTATGTAAAAACATAAACGATAGCTACTGATGCCTTACAAGAAAACAGACTTGCTCGATGTCAAATTTCAGCCTTGAGGTCTATGAGAACAGAAATGTAGAAACACCTCAACTGACTAACAATGGATATCTAGAGAAACAAGTTGTGACATCCATATAATGATAAAGCATTAGCCAGGCACAAAATGCAATGGCGTACATCCTTGCATATTTTAAGAGTGCTGCAACAGGAATGAACATTAGAAACAATATTTCAAGTGAAAAAGAGTTAGTCATAAGATTGTATACACCATCTGATTCCATTTATACGGAATGTTTAGGAAAGGAAAATATGTGGAGGCAGAAATGATATTAGAAATTGGCATGGGCTGAGTAGAGGAAGGACAGGAATGATTGCTTACAGACTATGGAGTTTTCCTTTTGTAGTGATGAGAATGTTTCAGAAATATAAGGCGATGATGCTATATGCTGTATGCATTATACTGTATATTAGAATTGTTTAGAGAAGTAGCATTCATAGGAATATGTGTATTTATATGTATGTATATATGTATGTCTATATGAATTATTGGAGTTGGCTCAGATACTTATGGAAGTTCAGATGTCCCAAAATTTGTCAGTGCTGTAATTCAGTTTTGAGTAGGAAGTCTTGGAAGCAAGAATTGTTAATGTATGAATGAGAACAAGGCAAGATAATTTCCAAGCTCAAATAAGAACTAAATCCATACATACCTTGTCTTTTCTTCTTCTGTTCTGGCTTTAAATGAATTAGAAAATTTGATTCCTTTACTCAGTCTACCACGTCAAATGTTAATAATTTCCAGAAATACTTTCACAGATATAACCATAAACAATATTTTAAGCAGCTATCTGATGAACCCTTAGCTCAATCAAGTTTCAAGGTTTCAAGTTGACACATAAAATTAACTATTATATATTACAGTGAACATGTTTGCAACCCAAAGTAATGTTTGAATAGAATATTTCCATAATATATTTATACATGAAAATATGAAATATACAATATATGGTATATATGTGTATATAATCATTTGATTGTTCTATTGAGAAGGTACTGATACATGAGTAGCAAGAATTAAAGCAGGGAAGTAATTTAGAAGGTATTTAAGTAACATAATTGGAGGAAGATTCTGGTTTAGACTAGAATGGTAGTGGTATAGGTGGTAACAATTTTTAAATATTGAAATTATGCTGAAACTTGATACAACAGTTTTTATTGACAGACTGTGGATTCAGAAAAGGTGCAGATCAAAGGACACTTCAAGATTTTTACTTGAACAAGGGAAAGAACGAAGTTGCTATCAAATGAAGAAGGAACATACTTGCAAAAAAAAGTTAGGAGATATTTGTGTTTTGTTTGTTTTGAAAGACTGTAAGTGTAATTTCTTTTTTATATAAATTTATTTAACTTTATTTTATGTTATTTGGTCTGAAAGTGTCAGGTCCCCTGGAACTTGAGTTACAGACATCTAGTTGTTAGCTGCTATGTGGGTGCTGGGAATTGAACTCAGGACCTCTGTAAGAGCAGTCAGTGCTCTTAACTGCTGAGCTATCTCTCCAGCCCCTACCCAGTGTAATTTCTATTAGGTACCAAAGTGTATGCATTAATCACCCAGGTTCATAGAGAGCCCTGAGCTTTGTAGAAAGGCTTGGGAAAGAGATATTTTCTTAGTTAGTCTTCTATTGCTATGAAGACACCATAGGTACAGCAACTCTTAAAAAAGAAAGCATTTAATTGGGGCTGACCTATAGTTTCAGTGGGTTAGTTCATAATCATCATGGCAGGAGTCAGGGTAGCACACAGGCAGACATAGCACTGGAGAAGTTGAGAATTCTACATCTGGATCCACAGGCAGAAGGAAGAGATAAACAGTGGGCCTGGCTTGGGCCCTTAAGACCTCAAAGCCCACCCCTCCAACACAATTCCTCTAACAAGGCCACACCTACTCCAACAAGGCCACGCCTCCTAATCATTTTATATAGTACCACTTCCTGCTGACCAAGCACTCAAATATATGAGCCTGTTGGGGTCATTATTATTCAAACCACCAGAGATACCAATGCAGGCTTTTCACCATGTAAGTAGAATTTAAAGACATGATACTAATGGAGATTTTCAAGATGGTTCTTCTAGTTATATTAATTGTTGTGCCACATTGTAGAAACACAATGATGATAGGGGTAATGTGGTTACTTTAATAATGCCTCATATTTTAGGAAGGTATTATGTTTACCCTGGGTAGACTCTTATTTTGGAAGTAACTTGCTAGCCTGTTGTGGCACCAGTGTGATGCAGAAGCAATGATCACTTTATTCTCAAAATCTCCTAATGTGTTTAGGATGACATTCTTCTTTAAGTAGTTTCCAGCTCAAAGAGAGAGACACTGTACCTCTCTAGGAACTCCCTCCTGGGAGTGGGGTGAGGAGAAAGACATGGTTTCCCTAGTGCTTATAACTACAATCAAGTGGCGTTGGTACAGAAAGCATTACAATATCTCATACAGGTTACAGACCAGTTAAGAACAAAAGATCCATACATGTTATAGCCCAAAGCTGAATACCAGGTAATGCCCATGTCTGGGAAGAGCAATTAGAGTTCATTAATTGAGTTGTTGGTAACACTGCCATTCTCAGGGCTAATTATCCTTAGTTGGAGTTGTCTACTTTGATAATAAGCATTTGGTTCTCTTCCATTCAATTTAACAATGTTCCAGACACTACACTAGACACTTCAGGGAATTCCATAGTTTAAATAACTCAATATTAAGTCATGGGATCAGCTACTGAGCTGATAATTCCATACACAAGGCAAAATATAATGAGTAATGCAAAGAATTATATGCTTGAGTTAGATCAGCATAAGAGAGAAAGAATAATTCTGTCTTGGTGAGAGAAGTTAAATGGAACTTTGTAGAATTAGTAATAGGAGCAGGGACTTAGGAGAACTGTTAAATTTCCACAGAGGCAATCTAGGCAGAAGAACGACTCAGGTGCCTGGGAGGTTAAAAATGCACAGTACTCATAATTATTTATCTATGCATGTATGCTTATTCATTTGATTACTTTTTAATTTTGTAAATATTGTCTGCTCGCTTGTGTTCTATGTGGCCTATAAGGTGCTCTCAGTATGGTGATGTAACAAAACAAAATTTCTGTCCTCAAGGACCTTATATTCTAGGTAACTGAGATAGCACATAAATAAGCAAGTAAATATTTAGATTTAAATCATTGTTTAAGAAAAACAGTTGCAGGGTGATGTGGGGAAGATATTCTAGGGCTGAAAAGGAATGTTCTTTCTGTTGAAATGTCAGGCAGCCAGACAATGTAGTGAAATCAAAGAGTGTATCCAATATGTAGGATGTAGAAGAACATTTCAGTTGCAGAAAATGACAAGTAAGAGCACCTTGTGACAAGAGCATACTTGCTGTGTCCTAAAATCACCAGGCCTTGAGCAACAAGAATAACTGAGCTGTCACTTTCCACGACAGGGAGTCATGAGATAGAAGCAGGCTTGAAATTTTTTTCTTTTTTCTTTTATTTATTTATTTATTTTTTTCCATACATTGTTTTGTTTTATTTTTTCCATTCAAGAACATAATTATAGAAGTAAATTTTTTTTCCTTTCTTCCCCTTCTCCCGGTCCCCTCCCACTACCCACCCACCCCTCCTCCCTCCCCCTTCTTCCTTGAAAGAGGGCATGGTGCCCTGCCCTGTTAGAAGTCCAAGGCCCACCCCCATCCCTCCTGGCCTAGGAAGGAGTGCATTAAAAAAGACTCGGTTCTCAAAAGCAACCTATCCCAGATGAAGTAGAACTTCCTTAGCAATCAGGCTTGAAATTTATAGAACAACTGGAAGCTTGTTTATAGCGTAAGTTCGAGGGGGTTTATTAGCCCCGTGTAGGTACCTGTGACAGCTACTTTCATTGTTAACTTTTAACTTTACTGGATTTGAAACAGCCTAGACTGAATGCCCACAGGGCCTGTCTGTGGGGCAGTTTCCTGAGAGATTTAACTGAGGACAGAAGACCTACTCTGAACATGAACAGACTGAATAAAAAGGAGAAAATTGCAGTTGACTTATTTATCTCTCTCTCTGCTTCCTGACTGCTGGCATAAAATGCCCAGCTGCCTCATGTTACTGTCACTACAGAGCCTCTCTTTTCAATCACACTTTTCCTGCCATGGAGGACTACATCTTCAAACTGTGAGCCAAGTAAAGCCCTTCCTTAAGTTACTTTCTCGTGTATTCGAAGTATTCAAATAGTGTCTTGGATGCATGTCTGTCTGTGTAGTTTAGGTGAGATGTTAAATGTAGAGATAAAAACTGAAGAGTTAATTTAATAATTATTTTTATTTAACAGCATGATATGAAACTGGATGAGATCACAATATAGCAAAATGGTCCAAAGATGATATCTAATGTGCTTTCATATTAAATATTTAGATTAATTAGAAGGGAAAAGCAAAAGTGACTTGTAACAAATGGTTACTGAAGAGTTTCCTTTAAACAAAATCAAATCATAATGGCATACTGAGTTGGTTATAGTATGGTCATGAGATACAGAAGTGGTTTCAGAGTTTAGCAAGACATCATAGGAATAGATTCATCAGGCATGGGTTTTTGAGACTTGGCAGGAAGAGAAAGGGCATAAAAAGCCTTCTAGTCATTTATCTGGTTCAGATAACTAGACAAGTGAGCAGGGAAGAGTGAACTGGATTGAGTATAGGATTGAGTATAGGAATCCAGGATACGTTGGGTTTAGTTTGAGGCAATTGAATTTGAGGTCCTTAGAAGGCACCCAAAAAGAGATGCCAATCTGACAGTTGTAAATGAAAGATCTCTAGAATATTTTTCACACTGTCAATATTTCTTGAGACACTAACCAATGTGTATTTACCACCCAACTTTGAAATGCATTGTCTATTGATGGGTTAGAGATGGAGGGGGAAGATATTTTGCATGGAGAAATACAAATTCTGGGTCTAATGGGCCCCTTATTGCATGGGGGACTGTGGGATAGTCATGCCAGCTATCTGAGCTTAATTTTCTTCTTTGATAAATAAGAATAGTATTAAAGCTTTAAGGAGGGGTTGTTTTGAGGGATAAAGGAGGTGTTGCAGTGCAAATATTTAGGAAAAATAACTGCCTACAAAACTTAGGCTGAGTGAAGATATGGATTAAAAAATTAATTTGAGAACTTATTAGGAGCCCTGGAGAACTCTAAACAGGGATACTTAAGCAAAGCAATGCATGCCTGGGACATGACTTTGAATGGGAATAACAACGACCAGTTGGTTCCATAGCGACCCTAGAAAGTTGACAAATAAGCTTTCAGAAGGATTTTAGGGAGATTCAACATGACCCACATGAAACCAGCTAGGCCTGCTCTTTATTGGGTCTGTTGTTGAGAGGCCTGTGCCAATTGCCCTAGTAATGGCATTGTCTCTGAAGAATAAGTGAATTAGAGGGAAAGAAAAGCAAAACTGCAGGAATGCAGGACTTGGCTGAACAAACTTGCAGTGAGCTATTCAGTGACTAGGTTTGGTCAAATGAATATAAAGGAAAAGAAAAGAAAAAGGGCACTAAAATCACTATAACATACCAAATATGAGAGGAAACCAGAGACTGACTCAGAATGACAGAGACTGGCTAGAATGAGCCAGTCATTACTCTTCATTACCAGAGTACTCTTCAGAGACTAGCAGAGAGCTTGACAGTATGTAAGCAGGGAGTATATACTGAATGAATGTGTGAACAGAACAGGAAGCAGGCTGGGAAGAGAGAGAGACACACACAGAGGGAATGATATAAGGGTAGAAAAGTGGATTTGTAGCTGAAATCAATTCTGCAAACATTATTGATTTCATATGCCTGCTAGGTACTGAGAAAACAAGAAGGTGGAAGTACAGGGCTGAGTCACCAATACCGACAAGCAGGGACATATTGATAGCTATAGCAAAGGCCTTGGGACATGGTCACTGATCTCAATTGCGACAGTGTGTGGGTGGATACCTTTCAGAAAGTCCTTACCATGCTTACTTCTGGGATCCTCCAGTTTCCCTATTCCTACTGCAGGCCAAATTCTAGGAATCCACAAGCAGTTTTAGCATCCATTGTTACTAAATAAAACTGGGAAGAAAGTCCACTTGGAAACTCACTGATCACCTAGTTAGATAAAATTTGAATTCTTATCAGTTCTTAAAACACTTTCTATATACCAGTAGCAAGCACGCTGAGAAAGAGATCATGGACACACTCCCATTCACAATTACCTCTAACAAAATCTATGAATAAACCTAACCTAGGAGGTAAAACACCTATGCAAGGAATTCTTTTAAATCACCAAAGGAAGGTATTAGGCTATATATCAGAAGATGAGAAGACCGCTCAGGCACAAGAATGGGTAGAATGAGTATTGTGAAAATGATCATTCTGCCAAAGCAAATTAAATATTCAGTGTAATCCCAATCAAAATCCTAACAACATTCTTTACAAAAATAGAAAAAGATACACAATTAATAAGAAACTACAAAGAACCTAAAAAGCCATACATAGAAATCCTGAACGAAAAGAATGATGCTGTAAATGATTGCCATTCCACATTTCAAGACCTATTTTGGAGCTACAGTAATAGAATCAGCATGGTATTGGCACATACACACAGGCATGCAGATCAATGGAACAAAATAGAAGACCCTAAACATCAGTGCACATAACTATAACCAACTGATAATAACAGAAATATCCCAAAAAACACACTGTAGAAAAGATAGAATCTTTAACAAATGGTTCTGGGAGAACCGGATGTCCACCTATCACCCTACACACACACACACACACACAAAAAAAAAAACACAACTCCACATTGATCAGAGATCTCATTGTGAAACCTGAAACACCAAAACTGCTAGAAGAAAACACTGGAAGTACCTTAAAAAATAAAGGTGAAGGGAAGCACTATCTGAATAGGACTCCATTTGCTCAGGAATTAGCAAATGACAACAATTGACAAGTGGGATCTTAGAAAACTGAAAGTCTTTTGTGCTGCAAAGGAAACAATCACCTGAGAAACCCCACAGAGTAGGAGAGAATCTTTTCCAACTATACATCTAATAGAGGATTAATATCCAGAATATAAGAAGAACCCTAAAACAAATTGTCAAGAACAGAAAGCCATAGGGAATCATATTATTATTTTCACTAAAAACTACACACATATAAATGTGTGTAAGCATATATATGCTACACACACACAGACACACACACACACACACACACACACACACACACACATGAACTTATTCCTCTTGGGGGTGAGAGTTCCCCTGAGAGTCGTAGATTAACAAAATTCCAGTGACAGAAATGAAAAACCTCCTTTGTAGTTTTTGATCAGGGGAGACCTAAAGAGTCCCCTGCACAAATATAGGCTATTACTGTTGCCCTTGGTTGTGTCGCTATTGCTGAAGACACCATAAACTTCAGACAGAGGGCATAAACCTGACTTGGACGTCTCTTCTCTGAGGACTAGCCTGAATAGTACTGGAAGTAGCCATGCAAGATGCTAAGGGAGAAAAGCAATGGATAGTTCTACTTAGCTGTAATGCATGTGAGTCACAACAGTGACCATAATGGCAAGATATTCCAAAAGGTACAAAATTGTCACTTGTCTTCAGGGGGTAACCTAAAACCATCTAATTGGACTTTAGGGCCACTCAGTAGGAAGAATTCATGCCCAATACTGTAAACCTGGTCTACTACCCATGGCTCCAGAGGCCACAAACCCTAGAATAGAACCTACTGCTGCCACTTCACTGAGCTGGTATAATTTCTAACTGCAGTTTCAATATGTGTCTTATACACACAGGAAAGCGTAGCTCTGACTTCTCACCAAAGAAGCTTCTTTTAGCAACAGACAGAGATCGTCATCAAAACCCACAACTGATCAAAATACAGAGAACACCTGACTGCCCGGTGCCCAGCCCTGTTAGATACACCTGCAACACAACACTGCCACACAACATCCTAGAAGAGAGAAGAGAAATAGTGTAAGACCCAGAGGACTGGGACAGAATTTTGGCTGCGAGGTAGTTTCTTTTCTCTATGAAAAAAAAGTTACACCTAGGATCTCTCAACAGTATGATTGACTAAAGAATACCTTAAAACTGACAACACCAAGTAGCACGACAATGTGGATAAGGGAGTTCTTTCAAGGCTTCACCTCCTGGAAGAGGTCCAAGC
This sequence comes from Ondatra zibethicus, assembly GCA_004026605.1. NCBI lineage: Eukaryota > Metazoa > Chordata > Mammalia > Rodentia > Cricetidae > Ondatra > Ondatra zibethicus. Next base: position 17,351 of record PVIU01028945.1, read on the forward strand.
AATTAATGATTATTGAGAGAGGGAGAATCAGAATCAGTCTTATCCAGGGATAAGACCCGGACATGGTAGCCAATCCTAAGTGGTCATCCCACTTATAAGCAACAGTAAATGATCGCAGAAGAGTGTGTGTGTGTGTGTGTGTGTGTGTGTGTGTGTGTGTAATATATATCAATTATAATCAAAGAAAAAGAGACCATGGATTTGAGATGGAGTGAGAAGGACATGGAAGGAACTGAAGGGAGGAGAGGGACAGGATGGGAGACTGATATAAATATAGTACTCATATATGAAATTCTCGAAAAATTGGCTACGGAAATGAATGGAGAATTCTCAAAAGGACTAAAAATGGCTAAGAAATATCTCAAAAAGTGTTTGACCACTATAAAGATTAGGGAAGTGCCAATTAAAATTACTTTGAGGTTTCATCTTACCCAAGTTAGAATGACTGGGATCAACAAAACAACCAACAATAAATGTTGAAGAGAATTCAGGGAAAAGGGAACCCCTATTCCCTATTGGGAAAACTGCAAACTAGTACAGCCACTATAAAAATTGGCATGTAGAATCATAAAAAGTAGGTTTACCATATGACTGTTATACCATTCCATAGCATATGTCCAAAGGACTTGACTTTATACTCCCTAGAAAGTGGTTGAGCCATGTTTTTTCCTACTCTGTTCACAATAGCTAGGAAATGGAAACAGCCTAATGTTCTTGAATAGATAATTAAAATATGGTAAATGTACACAGTGGAACTTGTTTCAGGAATATGATTTTTTTTAAGGATAAGTACTTTATTTTTTTTCATACATTGTTTCATTTTATTTTTTCCATTCAAAAACATAATTAAAGAAATAAAATTTTTACCTTTCTTCCCCTTCTCCCAGTCCCCTCCCACTACCTCCCC
>PVIU01028946.1:0-18256 GCA_004026605.1 Ondatra zibethicus
CTTCCTAGGCCTGGATGGAGGCGAGAGGGCCTTGGGCTTCCCACAGGGCAGGGTAACCTGCCCTCTCTTAGGACTGGAGGGGAAAAGGGGAGGGGGAGTGGGGAAGCGGGAGGGAAATGGGAGGAGCGGAGGAGGTGGAAATTTGGAATGGTACTATTTATAATGCAATAATAAAAAATTAAATGTGGAGAAAAAAAAGAAAGTACTATTAACAATTGGAGCTTGTCAAATTGGATGCCTCTTTGTAGAGGATTGCAAATAAATTGATATTTAATCACCCCACAAAACATTCAGGTCCAAGTTGATCAAAAACCTCAACATAAAATCCAACACATCAAAACTGAAAAGAAAAGAAAATGAAGTGGGGAATAATCTTGAATGCATTGGCATAGGAACCATCTATCTACACAGAACACTGACTGAGAAGGAAGTAAGTTTAACAATTAGTGTGCATAATCTTTGCTGTCACAGGAGACCTTGTTGATACTCATGGTCAGGACTGCCACTGGAGATCATGATGATGGAAGTGACCCATGCTGGGCCCAGATGTGTGTCCATGGTCTGAAGGAAAATCTGAATGAAGTAACCCCACACAAACTCATAATTGAGTATAAGGGATTCTTTATTTAGGGGGGAACTCACAGATCACAGACCTCTGCATGAATCGGGAACAAGAACCAAATCCAGCATCCAGGCAAGAGAGGAGAGACTGAAAGAGCAGGCACGTGAATGCAGACCTTTTTGGTACCTAAGGCCACACACAACCTGGTCAAGTCTCTCAAAGATCATTGGCTGAAGGATATTCCCCAGCATTTCCCCCTTTTGTGTAAATAAGAGAGTTCCAAACCCAATGCAAAACTATATACAATAAGAACAGATAAAAAGTATAAAATTAGCCTTCTCTGGGGCGGTCGCACAGGCAGCGGCTGTGTGAAGCCGGGTTCAGGCAACATGTACTACAAGTTTAGCGGTTTCACGCAGAAGTTAGCTGGAGCTTGGGCTTCGGAAGCTTATAGTCCACAGGGGTTAAAGCCAGTGGTTTCCACAGAAGCACCACCTATCATATTCGCCACACCGACTAAGCTGACCTCCACAGTGACGGCATATGACTATGCTGGGAAGAACAAAGTTCCAGAGCTGCAGAAGTTCTTCCAGAAGGCTGACGGTGTGCCCATCCACCTGAAACGAGGCCTTCCCGACCAAATGCTTTACCGGACCACCATGGCGCTGACTATAGGAGGGACCATCTACTGCCTGATCGCCCTCTACATGGCTTCGCAGCCCAAAAACAAATGAATTAGCCTGCAGGGGACTGGTTTACTTTGTGGCACAAACCCTTTGAATTTTTAGTTTTCTGTTTTGTTTTGTTTTGTTTTCCCACTTGGATGGTCTACTAACATTTATGCAAACAAAGGAAAAGATAAGAGCACAAGCGTTGTGGTTGTTTATGAAATGCAGACAGCCTCTCAGATGTCAGAGCTCATTTGACAGTTAAAACTATTGTTTGAGGGAGTGACACTGAGCCATATTTGTGCTCCTGATTTCCCTGGAGGGTTCTGGATGGAAGTTGCTCACTGCCTCATTAATGGCAGGCAGCCTGTGCTCAGGGCCTCTGGAACTCGAGACTGTGTCTAAGCAAGAACTCCAGAAGCCTTTCTGGGTTTAGGTGTGACTGAGGGAGGAAGACAACAGCTGGAGAGGTCCCACATGTGAAATGAGGGCTATGAGTTAGCCTTCTGGGGGCTTTTTCCACTTTGCTGTGAAATGTTAGTAGAAATTATTTGCAGTCTGCCTGTTTGTTGGGCAGTTTGTTTCAAAGGGTTATTGCTGCACCCAGCTCCTTAGCAAAATGTTATGTCTCCATCATGGAAAAGAGAACACTTGTCAGTGCTGTGCTTTAGATGGCTGGACCAGAAATTCTTTGATAATGCTATGGCTTTAAGTCATGATTTATTTGACTGTGGAATAAATACATGAATAATAAAAAAAGTATAAAATTAGAATTACAACCATCATAAACAAAATTAAGTAAGAAATGTATGCTAAAAGTTTCAATAATTATTCTATCTTAAGGAGTCTAAGTCTTGTATTAGAAATGGCTTGGCTAAGACAAAAGAGGAAAGTATCTGCAACTCTGTAGTCTTCAACTCCATAGAAGGCCTGAGAAGGGAGATAATATTACTTGAATAGGCAGGAAGTGCAATCAAGCAGCTTCCAAAATGTATAATAAATGACAGAGAGAACTGGTTACCTCGACAATCACCCGAAGTCTCATTTACAACGTTGGAATAACCAACTTTGGCTAAGACCTAAAATAACTAACTGATAGACCATTTTCAGAGGCAGGAAAGATTAAAAAAACCCTCTTACCCTGTCTTGGCATAGCTTGACAGTCTCTTCTCTTGTATCCTGCTTGTCCAAGCTGGACAGTGTGCATTTTGTCAGCAGTTGAGTCATGGGAGTTTCTTGCCCAAAATCCAGTTTTGTCAAAAGAAAACAATCTCCAAGTGGAGTGTCTTTAGTACCCAACATTCTCTCAGAAAAAGATTGGTGCAATCATATCTCATGTCAACAGAGCCCTACTATTTTAAATGTCCTATTCTAAAGTTTTTTGAAGTGCTTAAAAATTATCTATTTATGTGGAATACAATCTCTATGTATGTAAAGAACCTGATTATTCTAACTATAAGTATGACAAACATGGCTGACTATTAACCTATAATACTTACTACCTATATAACTTAAAGACTAAGACTTTATATTAGAATATTAAACAAACTTTAAACAACTGTGCAGCAAAAGAGGACAATGAACTCAAAGTGTAAACAATGTATAAGTATCTTGATCAGAGGTAGAAATGTATAGTGCATGATAAATATAACCTAAAATTGTATCAATATACAAAATATCTTAATCAGATATAAAAACATGCATGCATATAATATGACAAAATAAATTTTCATGGGTGTACAAATATTTTAAACATAGGAAATATTCAACATAACCAATGTAATTTGAATTTGTAACAATATACAAGAATCTATACCACTGTAAATTATCTATATATGAGAGTTCACAAGTATTGACCCTATTACTCACTATTATTAGTGTGAGTAAGCTCACACTAATTGACCTATTATCCCATTCAGTTTCTCTTTTATTTTCAAGTGAAATTCCTAAACCTACAAAATTTTCACCCCAACCCCCAAACCTATAACAGTTATAATCAACCCCTAATTGATGTCACTAAACCTAAGGACAAACTTCTTTGTGAGAGAGACCATTGGCTTCTAGAATTACTTCCAGCTGTCATGGAGGCGATGTTCTTTCTATGTGATCCTGTAAAACTAAAATTATGATTAAGTTTCAATATTACTGTCTGGCATAACACAAAGAGTCTCTGAGTAGTTTCTTTAAGGTTCCTATTTGAAGGTCTGACCAGAATGATGGAAGAAGTTGCACCATTTCAGCCAAACAAGCTGGAGCTCTTTTGAGCAGCTGGTACCCCAAAACCAGACGTAAAGTAGTGCTATCAACATCACAAGGTCATACGAACAAGGTGGAGTCATTGTTGTGGGGCCCTATCTTCCTCCTGGAAACTTCAAAGATTATAGCAGTAAAATTTATGATTCATTGCAAAAAAACTTAAACATTATTTATATGGACATATATTTAATGAAAGGTATGATAGAGACAAAAATAGCTATGGAAAGAAGCAAAATTTTTCCTAAATTCTTTTTTCTTTCTGCCTCATGCAGGTTGACTTCTGATATGAGACAGAAAACCTGAAGTTTTCTTTTAACAATACGCTTGGATTTAGAGAAGGATAGACATTGTCCAATGCCAAATCCAGCTTTGATTTTTAAGTAGAGGTATATACATGTTCAGGTAACAAAATTTTACTTGCAGCTGATGTGGCATCATAAGTCAGATTTCTTTTTGCTTTGGTGATCTTTTCTGGATAGTTATCTTTTCTTCTTTAGGCATCTAGATGTCCAAGGTCTCAACTTTTTGAAGATGAGTATTTCCTGCAATGACAAGAACAGAACCCTGCCCCAACCTTTCAGTGACTGTTCAGGCAAAATATGTCTCTGCCAATTCTACAGTTTTGGGAGTTCCTTACAATGCACTTTCTGTTTACTTAGATTATATTATATCCTTCTGAGTTCTTTGAAGAAGTCGAAGAATAAATGCTTATAATTATAGTTTTCCTTATTTATGATAAAAGATAAAGTAGATTTAAATATATGAACTGTAATTCTTTCTTGACACCTTTTTTGTTGTATGTAATTTTACTATGTTAAGTTAAAACATATTTTATTTAGTCAGAAAAGAGAAGGTGATGTGGGATTCCACTCTGTATGCTGTGAATACTATTGGTTAGTGAATAAAGAAGCTTCTTGGAAAAATATCAGTGCAAAATTGAGCTAGGCAGGAAAACTAAAATGAACACTGAGAGAAAGAGGTGGAGTCAGAGAAAAGCTATGTAACAGCCATAGGAGAGAGATGCCAGATCCTGGACAGAAACCATAGGCTACAATCACATGGTGATACACAGATTTATAGAAATTGGTTAATTTAGTATATAAGAGCTAGCCAATAGGATGTCTGAGCTAATAGGTCAAGCAGTGTTGTCATAATATACTTTTTGTGTGATTATTTCAGGTCTGGGCAGCTGGGAAATTAACAAGCAGCCTCTGTCTACATGCTTTATCTTATAATAAGCAAAAATTGTTTCATTTTTTAGACATCAGATGGACCATTATCTGTCTTTATTTGTGCAGATATAACCATGATGGCCATAACTTATAATAAGAGGATGATTACTGAATCAACCTTTTCTGAGCTCAAGACAGTTGCCCATTGGAAACCTGAGTAAATATCAATGGTGTCATAAACATATTGTTATTTTCCGTATTCTGTAAAATGGATCACATATATATGCCAAATTTCATTTGTTTGAGTAGCCTTTGGGGTACTCCCTGCAGGTAATGGTGTTTGGTTATAGAAATAACAAGTAAGGCATCTCTTTATAGTCTTCTTAACTTGTTGCCATGTAATAGAAAGCTCTTTCTTTAAACCTTTGTTATTGATATGATTTTCTTATGATATTTTGAGACCTTCAGCACACTTCCAATCAATAATTGATCAATTTCTGCATTACCTTGTGCTAGAGGACCTGGCAGATCCTTATTATATCAGATATGTATTATTTTTAGGGGACAAAACCGATTCCTCATTATATCTTGAACCTGAATGAATAGTGAAGTCAAGTTTTATCATCTGCTAAACATTCTGCAGTTGCAATATGCAAGACAACTCTTTCTGCATATTGCAAGCCAGTCACAATATTGAGAGCTTCTTAAAAATCCCTTACCACCATGAGAATTACATATAACTCTGCCTTTTGGACAGATTTATAAGGACTTTCCCCCATATTATTTGAATCTTCTGATTTGTAACTTTCTTTTCTGATTTATTTGCATCAGTATACAATATAAGGGCTCCAGTTATTGGTATGTCCCATACAATTCAGGGAAGAATCCAATTAGTTGTCTCTATAAGGTTAATTTTATTGCTTTTGGGATAATTGCTACTAATCTCTCCTTAAAAATTAGCACAAGTTCTTTGCCATATTAGTCTTCCCCTATTTTTTTAAAATTTTATCAGTAGTAAAAAGCACTATAATCTCTGCTGACTTTATTTCTGCTAGTTGACAAGTCTCAATTTTCCTTTTATATTTAATTCAGAGACTGTTTCCCCATAATTTTTAACTTTTATTTTACTTGGTTTATGTGGTAAAATGATCCATTCTAAGATAATGTCTCCCCTCTGCATTAACATTCCTGTAGGGGAAATTCTAGAAGGCAATATGACTAGAATGCAATTAAGATATGGATCCAGCCTACCATCCACATGTACCTCCTGTAATTTCTCTTCAGCCACAGTTAATTCTTTCTCAGCTTCAGCTGTTAATTCACTGGAACTATTTAAGTCTTTGTCACCGTCTAAGGTTTTGTTTAAATGGATTATTAGATCAGATGTTATCAAAAGCCAGTCATAGACTGGAAATGTCTCCTAACAATCTCTGAATGTCATTAAGAGCCCACAATCAGTCTCTCCTAATTTGCACCTTTTTTGTTCTAAGTTTCTCTAATCATATTTTATAACCTAGGTAATTGACAAAATATCCTCTTTGTATTATTTCTGGAGCAATTTGTAATCTTCTTCAAATATTCTTTCTAATTTATCTGCATTTGAATCAAATAACAAAATGTCATCCATGTAATGGTAAGTTATATATTTAGAAAATTGTTTACATATTATTGCCAATGGCTGACTTACAAAGTATTAGCACAGGGTGAGGCTATTGAGCAGTCCCTGTGGGAGAATTGTCCATTGATATCTCCCATTAGGCTGAGAATTATTATAAGTAGGCACTGTGAAGGCAAATTTTTCTCTGTCCTTTTCTTATAATGGTATAGTGAAGAAGCAATCATTCAAATTAATAACTACAAGAGGCTATACTTTTGGTAATAGAGATGGCAGAGGAATTCCAGATTGGAGAGGACTCATAGGTTGAATAACCCTGTAGGCAGCTCTTATATCTGTCACTATTCTCCATTTTCCAAATTTCTTTTTAACAACAAATACAGGAGAATTCCAAGGACTGGTTGATCATATAGAGCTTGATCCTGTGGATATGTGTAATAACCCTTGCAAAGAAGCTGATCTTTGGAAGCCTCAAATCCTTTTTTCCTTGTTTTTCTAAAATTTTTGCCTCTTTTCAAGAGGAGAATTTCTGTAGCAGCTGGAGTCTATCTTCAAGGAACACTGAGACTAACTGAAGCAAGTTGTATGGGGTATTCTTATTGCTTGAAGCCCAAGTTCTTATTGCTTGAAGCCTAACAAATGGTGAATGTAAGCTATAAGATAATATTGCTTGCTTTATTTTCTTTAAATTGTTCATACCTATAGTGTAAACTGTAGTAATGAGGAGCGGGCCGTGTTTCTGGCGCCCGGCTAGCTTAACTCCCGAAATAATTACACAGAAATTATATTTATTTAAATTACTGCCTGGCCCATTATCTCTAGCCTCTTATTGGCTAACTCTCACCTCTTGATTTAACTATAGGTTGCCTTTTACATTCTCTGAATTCTTTTGTGTAGTTAGCACTAAATGGCTTAACACAGATGATTACAGGCTAGGTAGCTAGAACCCAGAGTAAGTCATCTCTGGTTCTGACATGTACTGGCAAAGCTATATACTGTCCTTGTATCTTCTCTTGCTGCTCCTCATGTCCAATAATTTCTTTAATAGTTTCAAATCTTTTTACCACTGCCTTTTGTAAAGTCTGACTTTCTTGACCTACATATACTTCTAGTACTTTCATTTTGTCATTTAGCTTCAGGCCCTTAATCTGGACATATATTTCCAAGGTATGATTTTTTTTCCAGTAAAGATAACATCTCATTCTTGGACATTATATGGGTGGTATGCAGATTGCCTTCCTGGAGATATACCCTATCTGTTAACCTTTCATAACTTTATACCAGATTTCAATTGTTAAATTCAAAAGTATGAATTCTTTCAAATAATTTCACAGCATCCTTTTACATGGATTGAATTTTGTCCATCAAATTAATGTTATCCTTTTCAATGGCCTTACTTTGATCAGATAGCTGTTGATTATTAGTCTCTAATGACTGTATTGGTTCTCAAAGTGACTCATTCTTGGCTCTGTTATCAAACCATTTTATTAAGAGTATAATATGAAACACAAAGCTAATTTTCAAAATCAAATACATGGATGTATAAGAAAAATCACATAGACCTTGCAAAATGCCATCAATAGTATAAACAAAATGGTTATTAAACTCCAGAATGGTAATATTGTCTCCGAACCGATAATTTCCAAATTTATTGATTTACTTACCCCTGCTAGCAGATATTGGTAAATGTTGTAGGTGTAATAATCTATTTGTCCAGCAGATGTCACAGTTGCATTCATGTGATGGAGAGATGCCACTAGTGGCAGAAAGAAGCAACCATGTGAGCAGTCCTGCTTTGGTGCCTGCTTAAATACTGACAAATATGCTTTGCTTGACAAATTACGAACAATTATGAAGGACAATTAAAGGAATTCTGTACACAGAGAGAGTCTTTTTGGTGGCCAGAATATCAAGAAACCCAAAGCTTGCCAGGAGTTGCAAGCCATGGGGGCTGTTCATAGCCTGCAGACCTGACGCTATAGGGATCACGGTGGAAAAACAAAACCTGGGTAGCTGGAGAGGTCACAGTAACATGCTGCAGGTGTGAAGCAGTGATGGGAAGTGATGAGATGGTCCCTGTAGGTGTGGGTTTGTACACTGTTGGGCCGCAGATGAAGGAGAATGCTAATAATGTAATCCCCCACTAACTCAGTATTGATTATAATAAGGGGTTCTTTATTTAGGGGGGACTCACAAACTACAGTCCTCTTCATGGACAGGTAAACAGGAACGGAATCCAGAATCTTAGTGAGAGAGGAGAGAGAGACAGACAGAGAGAGAGAATACACGCCTTTTTGGTACCTAAGGCCATGCCCACTCTAGTCCAGCCTCTCAAAGGCCATTGACTGAAGGAGGTTCCCCAGTACCTGGTACATAAATCCATGGGAAATTATGTGGAAGTGCATGGTTCATGATGTTTCTGGCTGTTAGTAGCCGGGAGGCTATTGTTAGAATGCTATTGATCACTCCAGACTCATAGGTGAGAATAAATGACATTGAAGGCTTCTGCAACCACCTCTCCCCCCAACAAAGAAACAGTCTAGACAGGTAACTATTGAAGAAAGTTCTTAACTTTGGGATAAATGTCAGGCAGTGGTGATGCATAACCTTTAATCCCAGAACTTAGGAGACAGAGGTAGGCAGATCTCTCAGTTTGAGGAGAACAAGATCTGTAGAATGAGCTCTAAGGTAGCCAGGGCTATACAGAGAAACTCTGTCTCAAAACACAGAAACAAAGAAAACAGCTAAGGTTAAGATGTAGCTCTTCACAGTTGAGAACTTCAGATGATGTCTTATGGTTTCTATTGCTGTGAAGAGACACCATGACCAACTCTTATAAAGGAAAACATTTACATGGGGGCTTTGGAATTGAGAAGTTCAGTCCATTGTCTTCATGTTGCAACATGACAACATTCAGGCAGATATGGTGTCGGAGAAGGAACTGAGATTTCTACATCTTTACTCATAGGTAACCAGAAGTAGTCTGTCTCAGTAGGTGTGGCTTGAGCATACATGAGAGTTTAATATCCCTCTCCACAGTGACTGACTTCTAACAAGACCACACATACTCTAACAAAGCCACCTCCTAATACTCCTCTTTTTAGGGGCCATTTTCTCTCAGACCATTCTGACCTCGAAAGGTTTGTAGGCATATCATCATAATGCAAAAATGCATTCAATCCAAGACCAAAAATCCCAAATCTGATATAACAGCATAAATTTATTTAAAAGCCTAAAGTTCAAAATATCTTCTGATATTCATGTAATTTCTTATCTGCAAAACCCTGTAAAAGTAAACTCAAAAAACAGATTTACATACTGCCAATATGTAATGGCATGGGACATACATTACCATTCTAAAACTTAGAGAAGAGAGCATAGTGAGGAAGTAATAAACCAAAACAATACCAAAAATCAGCTGGACAAATTCTAAACTCTTCATCTGCATGTCTGATTTGAAAACTCTCTTCATATCTCCAACTCTTTTCAGCTTTGTTGACTGAAACACACTTCTTTCTCTTGGCCTGGTTCCACTCCTTCCTTTCAACATTCTTCAACAGGTATCCCATGATTCTGGCATCTCCAACTTCTTGCAAGCCAATTTAGGCTTTAACCTCAGTTTCATAAAATGATCTCTCTGAGCCTCTATTTAGGGACACTGATGACACATGTCTTGACAGAGTGCCTTTCCTTAGTCTCAGAGAAAATTTCTATAACCCTTTTTTTCTATTCTTTACTCTAAAGTCAAAACCATATAGCTGTAACAGCCACTTCTGCTGCCTGTAGTGGCTGAAACTTGCCCCCCTTGTTCATTTGCATAATGGATGGTTTTGTGTGTCAACTTGACACAAGCTAGGGTCATAAGTGGAAAAAGTCTAAGCTGAGGAAATGCCTCCTAAAGATCCATCTTTAAGGCATTTTCTCATTTAGAGATCAATAAGGGAGTGACTCATTCAGGGTGGGTGACTTTACCCATGGGCTGCTGTCCTGGATTCTGTAAGAAGGAGGCTTAGCAGCCATGGGAAGCAAGCCAGTAAGCAGTACCACTACATTTCCTCTGCATCAGCTATTGCCTCTGTGACCCTACCCTGATTGAGTTTCTGTTCTGACTTCTTCAGTGATGAACAGCAATACTGAAGTGTAGGCCAGTAAGTGTAAGTGCTATTTGGTCATGGTGTTTGGTTACAGCAATAGAAATCCTAACTAAGAGAAATTACATCTTCACTGGCTTTTTGTTTTTAATGGCTTCCTTTACTGCCTAAGCTTGACTGTCCTGAAACTGTCTCTGTAGACTTGGCTCGCTTGTTTTGCAGCTGTACCTCTATGTGCATGCTGAAATACTACAGTGAGCCTATTAATAACACGTGGGAATATTGATACACAGAAATTCATAAACGTTACATTTCTTAAATTTAAAGCTTATTTTCAGTATAATGCATCAGTGAGATGCATTCCAATACATTTCTAAGACTTTAAAAACTATCCTGAGGGTATATTTACAAAACAAAAAGAACCCACTAAATTGGCTATAAATATTCTCAACTCTCACTCCTCTGAAGAATTATTGAAAAGAGTTGAATTTCTAAATATATCCCACAAATTTAAATCTACTATCCTGTTATACTGAAACTGAATAGATTTAATGGATTAAAAATAATTTTAGGGATAAATTTGAGAGAATAAGAGCAGTAGGGATGAGAAGTAAAATGGTCAGAAGCTAAATATAAGATATGCTGGTTGACCAGAAAAGAAGGAGGGACAGGGCCCTAGGCAAAACAGCAAAGCTATACTTAGCAAGCTCCAGCTTGCCCTCATAAAGCAACAACACACCTTTATTCAGAAACACATGCAGTAATAAAACCCTGACAAAGAAGGAAGTTGGTACCAGAAGTAGGGAATTGCTGTGATTTGCCTGACCATGTTTTAGTTTGGGTGAATTTGTGCTTTGGCACTTTGGGTTAGGAAAGCCGTGGAATGCTTTTGAGAACTGATTAATGGGCCATACTAGTAGGAACATGAAAGTTTTGAAGTATGAGGGCCTGCTTAACTGTGGTGGCTTACAATTCCAGAGGTTTAGCCCATTATGGAGGGACATGGCAGCGTGCAGGCAGACATGGTGCTGGAGAGGGAGCTGAGACTTCTCTATCTTGATCAACAAGAAGTGAACTGTGTACTACACTGGACATAGCTTGAGCAAGGAGACCTCAAAACCCACCTCCATAGTGACACACTTCCTATATAAAGTGTGTACAATAAAGTAATGCCTAAATGTGTAGCCTACTTCTGTAGGTTTAACAAATAATAAGTCATCCTCATTTAACACTCTATCAACTACTTATCAATTATTATTCCTGTGTGTTGTTTCAAAATATATTCTATATATAAGTTCATCTCAGCATTTTTCTTTTCAAGTTAGTTGTAAAACTGTATCAATTGCAACAAGGTATTTATTCAGAAGAAAGAAAGAGCAGGAAAGAAACATGCCTCTGTCTCCAATATTGCTCTCATTTTGCTGGTATCTATGTATTGACAGACATTTCCTGACTACTACAATTAGACCTAACCACAGCATTACTGAAAATAGTTCCCTGTTAACCTTAACTGAGTGCAATTAAAATGCCAGTTTCTAGTAAGAAGTTTACTCAGACTAATTTTGAAATGTCAGCTTCTATTTGAAAAGATGCCAGCTGACAAATTCATGTAATGAATGTAGAGCAGATGATGAGAATTTCTTTACTATGTAAAAGTTATTAATCATTTTACTCTATGAGAAAATTGGGAGAACTAATACTAAATTTTTCATTTTATTATTATTGTTCAAATTAATCATTGGTCCTCTTTTTTTAATATTCTTCTATTTTTCATTCAAAAAATTTACACTTCCTCCCCTTCTCCCAGTCCCCTCCCGCTCCCCTACTAACCCTCCTCCCTCCCCCTGCTTCCTTAAGAGGGGGCAGGGTACCCTGCCCTGTGGGAAGCCCAAGGCCCTCCCCCCTCCATACCGGCCTAGGAAGGTGTGCATCCATATAGACTAGATTCCCAAAAAGCTAATACATGTAGAAGAGATAGGTCCCAGTGCCATTATCATTGGCTTCTCAGTCAGCCCCCATTGACAGCCACATTCAGAGATTCCGGTTTGATCGTATGCTCATTCAGTCCTGGTCCAGCTGGATTTGGTGAGCTCCCATTAGATCAGGCACACTGTCTCAGTTGGTGGACCGGCCTCTCCCGGTCCTGACTTCCCTACTCATCTTCTCCCACCTTCTACTCTTCGACTGGACCTTGGGAGCTCAGTCCATTGCTCTGATGTGAATGTGGGTCTCTGTCTCTATCTCCATCCATCAGACGAAATTTCTATGGCGATGATCAAGATATTCATCAATGTGACTATGGGACAAGGCTAGATCAGGCACCTTCTCCTCTGCTGCCCAAGTACCTAGCTGGGGACATCCCCGTGGACACCTGGGATCCTCTCTAGAGCCAAGACTCTTGCCAACCCTAAAATGACTCCCTTAATATAGATATCTTATTCCCTTCTCCAATATCCACCCTTCCTCCATTGGTCCTCTTAAAAGAATCTTTATAACCACTCATGAGAATTAGAAAAATCAACTCCTACAATCATTTATCTATGAAGTTTGAACTCTTTGCCAATCCACACAAACACTTTTCATAACATGCTTCAATATAAGAAGAACATTGATTTTTTTCCAGTTAAACATGTGTTGCTAATGCCTAATTAGTTTTGTCCTTTCAAGCACATGTCTGATATGGGCTTCCCCTCTGTATGCTGTGAATACCGTTGGTTAATAAGGAAACTGTCTTGGGCCTGTGCAGGGAACAGAGCTAGGTGGGGAAAACTAAGTTGAATGCTGGGAAAAAGCAGGGAGGAGTTAAGAGAGAAGCCAAGGAACCTCACAGGACACAGACACTGGAAATTTATCCAGTTAAGCCACAACCTCGTGGAGATACACAGATTACTAGAAATGGGTTAAATTAAGATATGAGAGTCAGCCAATGAGAAGCTAGAGCTAATGGGCCAAGTAACGATTTAAATAATATAGTTTCTGTGTGATTATTTTTGGGGTCTGAGCTGCCAGGAAACACAACAGGCCTTATTACAATATATGTCTGTGTATCTCTTTGGAAGCTTACTCTGGAACCAGCTGTGAAGCTTTACTTTTCCACTTGCCTTTGTAGTTTCTACTCCTAGAAGACAGAAGTCTAGAAATTTCTCTGAGATATTCAGTTATTGAGAAAATTATATGTATATGAGAAAGAATTAAATCTCAAATGTATAAATCCTTTAAAATTTTAAAATTTAGGGGTGAAGGCATACACGTGGAGGCTAAGGAACAGCTCCTTGCAGTCAAGTCCTCCTTTGGTTGGTAGTTTATGCATTCCTCCCTGGCTTATGTATGGTCTGGGCTAGCAGCAAGCTATTGAGACACCTCCTAGATTCAAGACAGATAATTTTAAAAATAACTCTATTGAAGAGGTCTGAGGAGATTAAGAGGTTCAGTAGTTAAGAGTATATCTCTTTCAAAGAACCCAAGTTTGATTCAAAGAAAAAAAATTGTAGTTGGTTAGTTTACAAGTATCTGAACGTCCAGTTTCAGGATATTTGAAACATTTTTCAGGTCTTTACAGGTACTGGGATACATGTATATACAGAGACCTGCAAACACATGCAGATAAACAAACCACAATCAATAAAAGTTCAGGGATTGATATTGGGGTTCATTGATATTGTTGAAAAGCAAAACAGCCACTCACTGGCTCTTACCTTGACCTCAGTCAGAAATGGTCATCCTTCCTCCAGGAATCTCAGAATGAGGCTGTGTCTGAGAAACGTCTCCTCCCATTTTATAATCCTCTCTAGGACTGGGATTAAATGTGTGCACCACAGAGATTAAAGGCATGCACCTCCCAGTTTCTATCAAAAACTAGTGTGGCTACTGGGATTCAAGGTGTGTGTTATCATTACCTGTTCTTGTAAGAATGACCAGTGGGTCTGTTTTACTCTCCAATTTTCAGGCCTTTATTTATTAAAATACAATTGAAATTCCACTACAGATAAAAGATAATACTCTTCAAAATAGTCTTACTAACATAAATGTACAAACTAAATAATTTAATCATTTAAAAATTAATTGTCAAAATATATGTAGAATGCAACAGTAATTATAACAATTAACTGTATTACTATCTTAGTCTTTTCTGTCTTCAGTAAAAAAAATCATGAATAGGGTGACTGATTAACAGCATTAATATAGTTTGCAAAATCATGAGGACTGATAGTCCTAGCTCAGGTGACAGCATGATTGTGAACAATAAAGTAAAGACAAATCTTATAACTGCTTCATTTTAATTCTTTTCTCACTGGGCATGGTGTCAAATGCTCTCTTAACTCTCAATCCTCTTTATAGATGGATCACATTATTTCTTAAATGTTCAAATTTTATGATTGTTTCCTGAAAAAAACTGTAATTTGAGTATTGTCATAAACACAAGGAATACTTTAGAATTTTTTCATCTTCACTATACTGAAACTAGATAGAGTAATATATACAGTGCAATAGCATTTTTCCAGCCATGTGTATATGAACAGAGAGAATGAAATGGAAAAGGATATTTGGATACTCTCAGAACATGATTCTATCACAATTCAGTAGACAGCAGAATCTTCAAATTTTATCAGGCACCTTTCTTTAACTCCCCAGTTCTCTGCTAGCCATGATTAGGAATGCCTAAGCAGAAATGCTTCAGCACAAGAATCTCATCTGATGTTCCAGCTACATGAATTATTGATTTTTATACACATACAAGAATCTATACAAACAAAAATCAAAACTAATATCAAAAACATTTATTTCAATTCCTTAAAATAGTAATATATATCTTCCATGAATATATTAGTAGTTTATACTTCTAAAATATAGAATTTGTTTTTAAAATAGATTAATTTGTAAAAAGATGCAACCTTTTCACCAAAACTCCTTGCTGATTCATCACAAGTAGTCATGCCTGAATAAATTTGGCCTAAAAACAATGAGTGGGTGGAGTGACATTAAGAAAGAAAGTAGGCTTTTTTATGGCATTATTTTATACTGAAAAATAAAAATATCTTCAGGGTTTTATGCTGCTAGTGTCCTAAATTGGCAAATGCACACTGTCATAGTATTTTAAGAGTAGGCATTTTGCCATCATAGCAGATGGTTATGGGTATTGACAGATAATGATCATATATGTCTAAGATTCATGCATCTATAAGCAGAATACTCAGTAAAGAAAATCAATTAACAAAGTGTCCAGAGTTCTCCCAGTTAATACACAGAGATAGTAAAATTCCTATTCATCTTTTAGCATGTAATTCCTTACTTATCTATGGAAAAATCACAATCACAGCAAAGAGCTCACTCTAATACAATTAGAAGGATACTACTAAATACATTCAAAGGAAGTGAAATCATTAAGTTGAAGATCTGCCTGCATTTCATGTATATTTCAGCACTACTCACAACTGTAAAATAGTATTACTTTAACAATCTTTTGTTTGGAATAAAGCAATATGAACAGTAAATATTTTACATAATAACATAATATTCAAAATGAATAAGTGTTGGTATTCTACTTAGAATATTATTTATATTTTATTTCCACTAATCCTAGCACTATATAAAACCATAACAATGGTTTCATTTCTAACTAACAGAAACTTGAATATCATTAAATTTTATACATAGAAAGCTGTAAGCTAGAATTTATTAATAACTTTTTTAAAGTGCATACGCAAATCTAATTGTTGGTCTTCAAAAACAATGTAAAAGTCAAGGCAAACATATCTAAATTAATTAGCAAATAAACAAGTTCTTTTGTATCAAAAATGACTTTTTCTTTATATTTAATGTGTTTTTATTAAGATTTGACAGTTTCATGAGTTTATATAATGAATTTTTATTTTCTATCCACTTTGCATTCTTTCTCTCACTGAAAATCTCCTTCCTATAGTGACATTTTCATGCTTTTGTGGGTATATAGTTATAGTATAACGTTTATTAATTTTCTTTCTTTATGAGAAAGCACAATACATTTCTCTAATATAATTTTTAATTATTTATTTTATGTTTTGTTACATAATAGAATTTTATCAATCCTCCTCCCTTTTCTCCCTAGAAACTCTCACGTATAGCCCTCCTTGCTCTTTGTCAAACTTGCGTGGCCTCTTTTATCATTAATTATTACATACTATGTGTAAATGTACATGCATATATTTCTAAATACAAAAATGTAGCAAGCTTAATAACATAATTTTACATGCATATATGCTCTAGGGATAATCATATAGTATTGGATAACCCATTTGTGTGGTTTTTCCTGGGTAATACTATTTTTCACAATCTCAGCATTCCTTATTTCAATGCAGTTATTTATGTAGGGTTTAGCCATCATGGGATTGACAGCCTGTCCTCCTCCCACTCCTATACAGTTTGAGAAATCTATTGTCCTTGTTCAGATCAACTTTAGGCAGTGATGCTGATGAGACATTATAGATGCCTCTTAAAACATTACTAGAAAATATACAATCACACAAAGTCCTTTGTGATCTTTCTACACTCTCTTCTGAAATATCCCTCTAGCTTTAAGGGGGGCTGTGTACTGTAGAAATATTTCTTGAGATTGGGTTCCACAGCTCTGAACCTTGATTGGGTGTAATTTCCTGCAATAGTATTATTCCATTATAAATAATTACATGCAGTTTAATTTACCAGAGAGTTTCATTGGTCTCACTTGTTACTGTGTATACAAATTTGGGAAGTGGGATCTCAGGAGTCTTACAAATTTTAGGAAATTCCTGAGTCTTGTAAAATGTTTGCATACTGACGCTTTGAATTTTTCTTTGTATGTGGAGTCTTAATGATTCTATGTCTATCATAAATTATTTCAGTTTGGAGGAAATAATACAGATTTAAAACATTCTAGTTTTAATTGTCTTATTAAAATTATGACACTATTATAAACTCAAAGCAAACATAAAAATGCTTTTAGAAGATAATTTTACCTATGCATAAATTGATCACCAATAACAACAAAACATTTATTCATTTTAAAGAATATTAAATTCATATATTGGAAATGAAATTTTCTACATTATATGAAGTGATGACCTATGTCTGTAATCTTAGATACTTGAGAAATATTGGAAGTTCAAGGACGGCTTACATAATGTAGTTGTACTTATATGTTCAGAATCAATTGACCTATGATACAGTCAATAGAATTTATAGCATATAATTCAACACATG
Source organism: Ondatra zibethicus (assembly GCA_004026605.1). Classification (NCBI taxonomy): domain Eukaryota; kingdom Metazoa; phylum Chordata; class Mammalia; order Rodentia; family Cricetidae; genus Ondatra; species Ondatra zibethicus. The sequence goes on from PVIU01028946.1 coordinate 17,580, forward strand.
ATAGAGCACACCTTTCAAACAACTTCAAGTTTATTCATCCATTATTTTATAGTGTTGTCCCTGACAAAGGTATGTATTATGTCAAGGACTGAACTATAGCAATAACCATTAAAAAAACACTCATCAGGTAAAATAGTAGTATGTATCATGTCAAGGGCTGAACTATAGCCATACCATTGAAAAGATGCTCATCAGAAAAAATAGCAGTAGTTTTCTCCTAGAAGGGTGTTCTTTCTTTCCTAATGTGCTTCAGTCTCAACAGACATGAATTAATATGTGGCAGACACCATTAAAATATCTAATAACTGCCAGAGAAGCCTTGGAACATTATAGACAACCAACAAGAGACACAGCTACATCATTTGCAACTGCAATATCTGTTACTTTAAAATAAGGAACACTGAATTGTGTGTGTTGTCTCCCATAGGCGATTTTACAATTGCAAAGATAATTGTGCATGTTTTAATGTGTTGGGGTAAAAACAGACTCTCTGAATGTGGCGGCGAAAGTTGGCAGATGGAGAACCCACAAACAATGACACCAGGACCTATCTCTTCTGCATGTATTAACTTTTTGAGAACCGAGTCTTTTTGAATGCACTCCTTCCTAGGCCAGGAGGGATGGGGGTGGGCCTTGGACTTCCAACAGGGCAGGGCACCATGCCCTCTTTCAAGGAA
>PVIU01028947.1:0-18253 GCA_004026605.1 Ondatra zibethicus
TCTTGAAGGATTTGGAAGACAGTGTCTCGACTTGACTGTCTATTGCTAGACTGGTACATTGATCACATCCAGGGCACCTGAAGCATGGGTGTCAAGAGAAACCAGATGCTTGTGCCTGTAACCCCAGCTCTTAGAGAGCTAAGGAAGGAGGACTAACAGTTGATGAAGCACAATTAATAAAAACTCAGAGAGAGAAATTGGAGATCAACCTGAAGATCCAAAAAGCAAAACAGCCAGCCACTGGCTCTTACCTCAACCTCAATCGAAATGGCGATCCTGCCTCCAAAAATCACAGAATGAGACTGTGTCCGAGAGCTGTTTCCTCCCATTTTATAATCCTTTCTAGTTCTGGGATTTAAAATGCACCACTGGGATTAAAGGCATTCACTGTCTAGTTTCTATGGCAACCAGTGTGGCCACTGTTAGGAATTTTCCTAACGTGAGCTCTCTGCCGAAGCAAAAGTCCCAACAAGCCAAATTAAAGAATATCCAGGTTTAATGGATTCCTGTGCTCTTGGGTGGCCCTGAGGAAGAACCAGGAAGCCACAAACGTGACGGGGGCGGGGTGGGGGAAGGGGGAAGAGACCACGAGGGGACTTTCTGTGGGAGCAGTTTAAATAGATTGGTCAAGATTTTGGTGGGCTGTCTTGACCCTCCTCAGGGGAGGGGTCAAGTTTTGGTGGGCTGTCTTGACCCTCCTCCAGGGAGGGGTCAAGGTTTGGCAGGACTTACATTCCAGACTGTTTGTATAAGGGGTAACAGGAAGCTGAGGTGATATTTTGACTAACATTTAGGCTCTCTTAGGAAAAAGGGGCATTGACTCAAGTCTGGCTACTTCCTGCAGACATGGGGCAATGTGGGGAAGGGAAGAGCTGGGTGTTGGTGCGTCCACGCTCAGTGAGAGGTGTGGCTGGAAAGATATCCCATGTACTGTCATCCCAGAGATGGCAGGCATCTGTTCCTTGAGGGAGGTGAAAAGGCAGGTGTCTAGGGAAAAAAATATTGTTATTACCCATCTTGTTTGTATCACCAGAGATGAGTGTGCCAGGATGAGGAGCAGGTAGGCCCTTCATTGTGACATTCTGGAAAACCAGAGGGTGGAAGGTCCTGTCTGCTGGACAGACCAAGTGTCCTGAGTAGGTGCCTGCTTGAGCCTGGAGGGACGGTAGCAGCATGGGTGTCCCAGGAGCTTGGCAGCCGAGGAGGTGGTAAGGATTACCGTGTGAGGTTTTGTCCATCGAGGTTTGAGAAACCTAGGAGTTAGCTGTTTGAGGAATACTCTGTCCCCTGGGGAGAGCAGGACATGTTTAGGGGCATTAGGGTCCACTGGTGTGGAGGCAGGGAGACAGCTGCCAGCATGTGAATGGAGAAGGGACCTCAGAAGGGAGAGGTAGGGGAGGTACCCCTCCAGTGGAGGAGTTTGGACTGGGAGGTGATGGTTAAGGGGAAAGGGCCTGCCATAAAGCAGCTCAAAAGGGCTCAGGCCCGTAGGGCAATGTGGGGTGGCCCTGAAGCAAGTAAGGGCAATGGGGAGAAGGGAGGGCCAAGATAACCTGAGTTCAATGGAGAGCTTGGTTAGCTGTTGTTTGATGAGTCCATTGGCCCTCTCCACCTTTCCTGAGGATTGTGGATGGTAGGGGGTGTGAAATTTCCAGGATATGTTGAGAGCTTCTAACACAAGCTCCATGACCCTGGAAGTGAAGGCTGGCCCATTGTCCATCTGGATGGTTCATGGGACACCAAATCAAGGAATGATGTGGTCCAGGAGTACCTGAGCCACCACATCTGCTGTTTCCCTGGAGGCCGGAAATGCTTCTATCCATCCTGTAAAAGTGTCCACAAGTGTTAAGAGATAATGGAGATTTTTATGAGTAGGCATGTGGGTGAAATCAGCCTGCCAATCTTCGCCCAGTTGGTGTCCATGAAGCTGGTGTAGAGACTGACGTGTGTGGAGAGCCCCCTGTGCGTTGGCCTGGGCACACGTCTGGCAGGAGGAGTGAACCTGTAAAATAGAATCTCAGAGATGGGTGGGGTCAAAAAGGGGCTCCAAGAAGCGGAACAAAGCTTTGGGGCCTATGTGTAAGGTCTGGTGGATGTCTGAAATGATTGACAATGCCTGGACTTGAGGGAGGATGAGACAGTTATTTAAATAGAACCATCCATTCTTTGTTTTTGTGGCCCCCTTTTTTTGTTTGTTTTTTATTTTTTTCCATTCAAAAAATAAATAAATAAAATTTTTACATTTCTTTCCCTTCTCACGGTCCCCTCCCGCTACCCCCCACCCCTCCTCCCTCCCCCTTCTTCCTTAAAAGAGGGCATGGTGCCCTGCCCTGTTAGAAGTCCAAGCCCCCCCATCCTGTTGTGGCCCCCTTTTTATAAGCTCGTCCCTCTCTTTAGGTTGGTAACAGGGATGACAGGAGGGAGTTAAGGACAACATGTGTTCTGTGGAGTCTGAGAAGCTGGAGGCCAGCCCTGAGGCCACTGAGTCAGCCTTGGCATTGCCTAAGGCCACTGGGTCCTTGGAGAATTGGTGTCCCCAACAGTAAATAATGGCTACTTCTGCAGGGAGCTGGAGGGCCTCCAAAAGGTTGGCTATAAGGGGTCCATTAACTATGGGAGTGCCCTTGGTAGTAAGGAAGCCCCTTTCCTTCCAGAGTGCAGAATGAGTCTGGACTATCAAGAAGGCATAGTTAGAGTCAGTGTAGATATTAGCCTGTTGGCCCTTACCTATTTGGAGTGCCCTGGTCAGGGCAACTAATTCAGCCTTTTGTGAGGAGGTTCCCATTGGCAGGTGGGTTGCTTCGACTATGTCAGTGGAAGTGACCACTGTATACACTGCCTGTAGGTTTCCTGATTTATCTATAAGGGAACTTCCCTCAACAAACAGGGTGAGTTGGGGACCCAGCCACCAGGGTGAGGTTAAAGCCTCTACAGCCTCTGGGCAAGAGTGAGAGGAAGTACCAGAGGGGGAGGGAACAGGAAGGAGAGTTGTAGGGTTTAGGGCAGAACTGGAAGCCGAAGTAATTTGGGGGTTTTCTAGAAACAGTAAGTGAAAAGCCTGGACTCGTGAAGGCCCAAGGAGGGAGAGAGAGGATTGTCTCAGAAGGTCTGAGAGGCGATGGGTAGAATATACCATGATTGGCCCAGACAAGGCGATCTTGAGATCCAGCTGCTGCCAGGGCTCTCAGTCATGGTTGCCATCCACAGACAGTGACGTCCAGCTGTTTGAATAAAAAGCGACAGCATGATTCGAGGGCCCAGCCTGTTGGGTTAGAACTCCTGTGGCCACTTCTGACCTCTCATCTGTATAGAGATGGTAAGGCTTTGTGGGGTCTAGAAGCTGTTAGAAGGCATCTTGCAGTAGAGAAAAGAGGCGGTGGACGATGGCCAGGTGAGTGAGAGGCCCCATGGGCGTCTCTCTGGCTGCCTGGTATAGAGGCTTGGCTGTAATGGAAAAGTTAGGTATCCAATGGCGAAAGAACCCCAACAAACCCAAAACTGAGAGGATCTGAGCCCCTGTGGTTGGAGGCTATAAATCTTGCAGTGCCTGAACCCTGTCAGAGGTGAGGGTCTTAGACCCCGGGCTAAGTTGAACACCCAAATATACCACTGTAGAAGAGCATAGTTGAGCCTCATTTGGTGAAACTCAATGTCCCAGGGATTTGAGGAAGTTCAGGAACGCAGAGGTGGCCTGTTGGGACTGAGACAATGTAGGACTCAGAGAAGTAGGTCGTCCACATATTGGAACCTGAGATCTCGAGCCATAGCTTGGCCAAAGAAATGGGGGCTGTCTCGAAAACCTTGAGGGAGAACAGTTCACATGAGCTGACTGGAGGACTGAGAGTCAGGGTCCTCCCAGGTGAAGGCAAAAAGGAAGTATGAGTCAGGGTGTAAAGGGACAGTGAAGAAGGCATCTTTTAGGTCTAGAACTGTAAAGTAGGAGGTGGCAGGAGGGACATTAGACAGGGGATTGTAAGGGTTGTTCACCACTGGGTGAACTGGAATAACTGCCTCGTTTATGAGGGGAGGTCCTGAACAGGGCGGTAAGTGACAGAGGGCTTACACACAGGAAGAATTGGAGTGTTGCAAGGTGAGTCAATAGGAACTAAAAGTACTTGAGGTAGAAGATGGTGATAATAGGCTTAAGGCCTCCACGGTGGGTTTCAGAAATAGGAAACTGGGGTCTGGAAGGGAAGGATGAAGGATCTTTAAGGTGAACTAGCACTGGGCTGGTGGTGAGTAGCAATCACAGGAGTAGAAGTGTCCCATACTTAGAGATCTACTGGATAAGGAAGTGTAGGGACAGAACAGTCTGGGGCAGGAACCTGGGAGGTTGTTAAAGTGAGAAGAAAGTGTGACTCAGGAGAGTGGGGCGGGGGGGGGCTAAAGTGAGTGTGGCCCTGAAGCAGCTAAGAATATCTCGACCCAGTAAAGGTGCAGGGCAAGCAGGTATCACTAAGAAAGAATGAGAGAAAAATTGTCCTGCAAGAATGCAGGGCAGTGGCAAAGTTTTAAGTGGGGAGGAGCAGGTCCCGTCTACCCCCATAACTGAAATTGGTGAGGGGGTCCAAGGGTGGAGAGATGAGGTAGGAGGGGGAGTGGGGAGGAAGGTGGGTAAGGTGGAAGTTGACCTTGAACTTCCAGATTGGCAAAGGAGGGGGTAGACAGGGAAGGAGATAAATGTGAAGAATGTTGCTTCACAGGAGGGGGTTGGGTAGTGTGGGTTTGAGGGAGTGGGGAGAGGCCAGTGCCTCTGGCTGCATGGTCCAGCTGGAATTGTCGGGGTCCCAATTTCCAGAGGACCGAGAATTTGGAGGCATTACGGCCTTAGTTACCAAGACCGGCGCCGCAAGACACTGGCTACTGAGAGAAGGACAAGAGCACAGAGCCCAAAAACCATAGACATATGTAAGCTCTGCCCATTTGTCCCTAGGGCCACAAATATTTTCTAGGTCCTGGTGGACAGTAAGCTCAAGGCTTCCTTCTAGTGGCCAACGTGTCCCATTGTCAAGATAGTATTGAGGCCAAATCTTACTACATAGGGAAATTAGCCATTCAGGACAGATTGTATCAGACAACCCCAATTTATTTTTTTTAAAAAAACTTTATTTATTATGTATACATTGTTCTGTCTTTATGTATGTCTGCAGGCCAGAAGAGGGCACCATATCTCATTACAGATGGTTGTGAGCCATCATGTGCTTGCTGGGAATCAAACTCAGGACCTCTGGAAGAACAGTCAGTGCTCTTAACCTCTGAGCCATCTCTCCAGCTCCCGACAACCCCAATTTATAAAGATTTTGTAAGAGGCATCCCAGGGGCTACAGTGGATCTGGCTTTGAACTGCAAATGCCCATTTTAAAGTCTATGCCCCACTGTGTGGCCTAAGTCTATTACAGTGCATCTGCTAAAATAGCTCTTAGGTCTAACGGGGTCATGGAAATTGAATGCTGGGCATCCCTAAAGCAAACAAAATCCACCTCAGCTAGGCCCAGCCAAGCTGCTGAGATTGAACTCTTGGTGTGAGCCCGCAGCTTCCACAAGAGTAGGATAATCAACAGAAGTAAGTATGAATGGGTTTCCCAAACCCTATAGCATAGACAAGAAAAAGGGGCTCACCAAGATGCAGCCGCTGTAGTCCAGGAGCCAGTTTTAGCATGACGTGGAGAGCTTGGATTGTGAACTAGGGGGCTTTCGGCACGTGGCCTATGGACATGTGGAAAGGCAGCCCTATCTCAGAGGGGCCCCCAGATGTTATGCATTTTCCTAATGCGAGCTCTCTGCCAACACAAAAATCACAATCAAGCCAAATCACAACAAGCCAAAATAAAGAATATCCAGGTTTAATGGGATTCCTGCATTTTCTGGTGGCCCCGAGTGGGAACTGGGAATGCGATGGGGTGGCAGGGGGCAGGGGAGGCCACGAGGGGACTTTCAGGGGGAGCAGTTTAAATGGATTTTGGTGGGCTGTCCTCAGGAGAGGGGTCAAGGTTTGGCAGGCACAGAGACGGGGCCTTCAAAGATGGAGGCCAGAGACGGGGACTTACAGCTACTGGGATTAAAAGTGTGTGTTACCATTGCCTGGTCTGTAAGGCTGATCTTCATGCAAGCTTTATTTATTAAAATACAAGTGAAATGCTACCACAGTTGAAGAACACCCCTGGCTATACAATGTGTTGAAAGTCAGCCTAGACCAAGTGAGACCTTACCTTGGGTAGGGCTTCCTTTTTCTCTCAGTGACTGCTTTCAAGTGCCTATGATCTGAGCTGGGTATTGCAGATGCAAGGAAGCCATGGAACATTGAAGAAAAAAAAAACACTATGGTTTCCTGAAGGAAACAGGCATCTTACAAATTTAGATTGAATTACAACTATGAGAATATACCTAAAAGGAAAACTTAATGAAGGTCTAACTGGGGTTAAATGATCCTGCACATAAAGCAGTTATGTCACATTGTAAACACCTTGCCCAGGAAAGACCTTACCAAGAAAGGGGAGGCTACACTGACACCGAAGTTGCAACTGGGACCTTGAAAGGGGAAACCTAAGACAAGAATCCACCAGACCAGAGTCTAAGATTGCTACAAATTTCTGGGATAACTTGCATACTTCTCTCTCTCTCTCTCTCTCTCTCTCTCTCTCTCTCTCTCTCATTATCTGGAATCGTGGTAAGTAACCAACTCTAGTTCATTAGGAGCCTTCAAGTCAGACATCTCTGACTCTAGCCTCCAACAAAAGAGAAAACTTCCAGATAAAAATGAGCGTCTTGCCACCATTATAGTAATTTTCTCTTTTTAACAGCAGTGTAACTGTCCTTTAATCTTCTGATATTGTGTTTATGTTCCTCAATAATCCTAGCCTCTGGTTTCTTGCCTAACAAAATTTAATAGAAATGACATTCTTGAACTTTCTGTATTTAGAACTTGGGAACTGGATAACTTATAGTTACTATCTCTAGATATATTTGCTTTTAAAAGCAGTTTCCAAGCCAAGCATTATGCCACATACTTTTGATCCCAGCACTAGGGAGATAGAGGAAGATGTCTGTGAGTTAGAGGTCTGTCTGGTCTACATAGTTCATCCCAAACCATCCAGTCTTCTGATGAGATACTGCTTTAAAGCAAACAAACAAGATTTCCAACTCATCATGAAGTCCAAGCTCCCAGCCCCATTGGGATCAGCAATGTTTAGCATCATAATGCCAGTTCCAGCACTTCCAATCATCAGGGGGTGGTCTAGCCCAGGTGAAATGAAAGACAATGTACAGGAGAGGCTGTCTGAATCCTACAAACTCTCTTATTTTAAATGAGTAGGCAGAATAAATAACTATTGTATAATAAGTTGAAATTTTGAGGATTGTTACTTTCATAATTACAAAAAATTCTTCCACTTACATTCTTATTAGCTCCTGAGTTCTATACAAAGTGAGTTCTCTGGAGATGTTCCGTTTACACCAGCATCTCCACCAAACAGATGAAGGAGCATCACACTGGCTCAGCTTAGTGTGGGCTTGTGAAAATATATTCTCTTTTTTGTGTGGCAGTTTTATGAAAACCATTACTGTGCACTTGTAAAATGAAAATTCATACGTATATGTGTATTGTTCCCAATCATATGTTAGGTTAATAAACTGCATCATGATTCTTAAAAACAAAATGAGTGTCTTAGGTAAAAGATACTTGGTGGGATAAACAGAAGATTAAATGCTCCAATTAGTGAATTTTAAGGCATGTAACTGTCCACTGTGAAACAGAGTAGAGAAAAAAATTATTTTATCTTATTTATATGGGTGTTTTTGTCTGTGCATCACAGTCATGCCTGGTGTCCATAGAGACCAAAAAGAGGCATCAGATCGCCTGAAACAGGAATCGCAAACAAGTATGAACTGTCATGTGAGTGCTCAGAATCGAATTTGGGTCCTCTGAAAGAGCAGTTCTTCGAACCCATCCCTGAACCAGCTCTCCAGCTCTATGCAGATTCTTGTTCATTTATTCATTTTTGTTTTTTGAGACAGGATCTCACTAGGTAGCCTTGGCTGGGCTGAACTTACTATGTAGACCAGGCTGGCCTAGAACTCAGAGATCCACCTACCTCTGCCTCCCAAGTGCTGTGTAGACTACCCCAACCAAAAATAAAATTTTGTTTACATAAAGACTGCAGCCTTCTCTGAACTTAAGCGACTTGTCTTAAGGAGCCAACCTCTTCCATTTTCTCCATAATTATTGTTTTAAAATTAACCAATCATGATAGACTCCAGGCAATTGGGAGTGGGTGGTTTCTGCCAGCTGTCCCTGTGTAGCTTGCTAACCCTGGGTGGGTCTTGGTGCACTCTTTCAACAAAAAGAATTGCCTTGCTGAACTGCTCCCCTTGTTTCCTTGTTCCTTTGTGAGATTTCTGTTTGTCTAGCAATCCCCAGCACAGAATGAACAACACATCAGTGAATCATTGGATATTCTTTAAATTAAGAGGCTCCCATCAGACAGTTCAGGCTAACGCTATCAAATCTGTTCAGTTGCACTTTCTTTGAAAGAGACGGTTCTTGAAAAAGTAAAAGTTGATACACATTCTTTTCAGTACACAGATCTGCGAGGGGACACACACACACAGGGTGCAACTGAAGAGTGTATATATTAAATAGAAAGGACTGACTTTTTGTTGTTGCTACTGTTTTTTTGTTTGTTTGGTTGGTTGGTTTTTGTTTGTTTCTTTTGGTTTTGTATTTTGAGACGAGACAGGGTTTCTCTTTGTATCCCTGGCTATTCTGGAACTCGCTCTGTAGACCAGGCTGGCCTCGAATCCAGAGATCCTCTTGCCTCTGCTTTCTAAGTACCGGGCTTAAAGGCGTGCGCCACCACCGCCTGGACGGACTGACAATTTTAAACGTGCAAATGCCCTTAACCGGAAGGAAGACCGTACTTCCACACCAGCAACCCGCTCCCAAAGGTTATCCACTCCTGTCCGCCTGAGGCGCTGAGCCTTTTGCAGGGTGGAGCGCTAATTGCCAGGGGAAAACGAACTAAAGGTGCCTGCTGACGCGCGGCGCTTGTGCAGGGGTCAGTGCCAGAGGGAACCGCGACTGGGAGCCGGGCGCAAAGTGTCCCGGAACCAAAGGCGGGCGGCGGGGAGTCGGTCCGCCCGGGTTGGGGGAGGCGCCGGCAGCGCCCGCGGCGCGCGGCTCCGCCCTCCACCCGCCTCCACCGTTAAGAGTCCGGAGCCGGCGTGTCGGCGCGTGTGGTAATGCGGCTCTTTCTGGATGAGAGGACACAGGCGTCCTGCCCTCGGCCTGAGCGATGCTAAGAAGCTGCGCTACGCGCCTGCGCGCTCTTGGTGTCCCGCCTGCGAGGAGGCCCGGAGCAGTGTGGGTGAGTCTCCGGACGCCGCGGTGATGGTGCAAGTGGGGAGACAGCCGGTCCTCGGCTGTAACGGGGCGCCGGGACTGAATCTCAGCCCTGAGATTCAAATCGGGAGGATCGGGAAGGGAACGTAACTCGAGGTTGAGATAGGTCAGCAGGGATAGGACCGCCACTACTACTGATATAATGATAATGGTTAGCAGGGTCACTCAGAAAACCCGTGAAAGAGCCAGCCATTATAGACCGCTGGATAAGAGCACTTATCCTTTCCAGGATCCAATCCTGATGGTCTCTGATTCATTATAACCAACTTGGGAAAAGGCTTCCCACTATCAGATAATCAGTTACGCCCTCTCTAGCCCATTTTCATCATCTTAGAGGATGTTATAAGGCTAAATGAGACAAAGCAAGGGAAGCGTATAGCGTACCTGGAATGTAAGTCTTAAATAATCCCCTGCCCTTATTATATCCCTACTTTGTTTCACTGATTCAGTCAGTACTTGTTGAGCTCCAACAATAATCCAGGCATTGTTATGCTCAGATACGCAGAGTTCCCCAAAAACCAACAAGGAGACTGAGTCCCATTTGTAAAAGCAAAGAGCCTTTATTCTTATTCAAGTTCGAACTCCGACTCTCCGTGTCCAATGTATTGGCACAATCAGAGAACCCCAAGGTCAATTGGGGTGGGGTTTTTATAATAGCAGAGGTTGAGGTGAGGGATTTCTAAGGTTCAGCCCCCGTGAGTGACTGACATTTGTCCAGGGGTGCCCTGGTGAAAAGGGGATAGGTATGTGCTGGACTAAGGGACATCAGGTGATCCCATCTGCAATGGTTGGGACCATCCTTTGGATGGTCTGTTCCTGGGTGGTGCCTAAGTGGTCTCTGTTGAGCCTGTCATGGCTAAGCCCTACAGGCATAATTGGCCATTGATAAGAAGTAAGACATATTACAGTTAGATAAGGAAAAAGAAAAACTTTCCTCCCAAGGATTTTATGGTCTAGTTTGGGAGAAGGGGTCAGTTTGCTAAATTCAAATGCCTGTATTCTTTTTATTAAAATAAATGACTAAGAAACAACAGGGAACAGCTCTCTATTGAGCAAGAACTGAAAGAGAACTTTGGTTGTTAGATGGCTGTGGCATCTCTCTCAAACTGCTGCAGCTTCCTGCTAGATTGTAAGTGTGAGCTGAAGGTATAACTCAGTGATGGACACGGACACACATACACACAATTTTAAAAGAATAATGAATGTAGATTATTAATCAGGTACCATCTTGCCCACTAGAAAGGAAAATGCATTGTGCTAATTATACAACCACAAAGATGAGTTAGTTTCTTTAGTTACATGTTGGTGCCTGGCAGTCTGTGCTGTAAACAATTAAGTGTTAGTATTTACAAGACTCTACATCTTTAAGGAGGCATAAAAGGTCATAACTTTTCTTACAAGTCCAACTTTGATAAATCTGTAACTAAAGATCAAGCATGACCTTTCCTCTACTGAGAACAAAGGGTAATGACCCTTGGATTCATCCTTCATTCAGGACTGTGCTGTAAGTTTACAAGAGCATTTACTGCAAGTAGCTCTTAGTTCTCGCCTCTTTGAACTGAAAATTGAGTTGTTTCCTACCACATTGTCCATCTAAGGTAACTCAACATCCCTCAAACCCATTCTCTCTGACCCACACTTCCACCCTCACAAACACCTTTTTCTTCTAACCATGCCATCAAAGCCACAACTCTGGAGTCACCCAAGACTCTAGTGCTTTCTCTTTCCTGAAATTAGTAACTCCTGTTTCCCTGGGTTCTGGTGCTGACTGTCACTTGAACCTTTTCTTCTTATTCCTCCGTACCTAATTCTGCTTTGGATCATTCTGACCTAGACCTTTATAACAATCTTTGGCCGCTTTCCCTTTTCTTCTCACTTTTTTTTTCACTGATGAAACTTTCTGAAAACCAATGTTGTTTCTTTGCTGAAGGCTCATCATGGAAAAAGGCATTTCAACACTCAAGTATCACCTTCATGAAATTTTTACATGATTATCTTTTACTTAAAAAAAAGAAAAGTAATTTTAAAATTTCTGTGTGTTGCCTCATGTATGTTCTGTAACCATGTATGGCAGTGCCTACAGAGGACAGAGGAGGGTGTTGTGGAGGTCAGACAGTTGTGAGGCCATGCGGGTGCTGTGAATCAAACCTGCACCCATAGGGGGAAAGCCAGTGCTCCTAACCACTGAGCCATCTCTCCAGCCCCACTGAGCCATCTCTCCAGCCCCACTGAGCCATCTCTCCAGCCCCACTGAGCCATCTCTCCAGCCTCTTTAAGTAGCTTCATCCTAAGTAAAAATATTTGTGATGTAACAAGTGTGATGTGCTACTCATGTTCTTCTGTGAGATACATATACATATATAAAAAGGATTTTATTACTGTAATTACATATTATGTTATACGTGATATTTAAATATGCATCAGTCTTTGTCCTTGTGCCACCTAAAATCACCTTTCACACTAACTCTTTAAACCATTGGTTACCTAGAAGGTTAAGTTTAAGGCCTGTGGTGCGATTCCACTTCTGTTTTGTCACTCTAGTGTGTCTTGTAGTCATTTTAGCCTCTGTCTTTGCTCAGTGTAACCCTAGTTCTCACCTTCACGAACTTTAGCTGCAAAAAATCACTCTGGGTTTGTTGTTTTTGTTGTTGTTGATGTGTGTTGTTTGTTTGCTTTTAAGTATTCCCTGAAAGCACTTGTATCTCTATGTCTATAGTAATATTTCCATATCTGAGGCTACCAACACTTAAAGGCAGGGCCTAGATCTTTTCTTCTTGTCTTTCCTGTCCCTGGTATAAAAACAGGGCACATTAGAGAACTCAAGAAAATTTTTTGAATTATATTTAGAAGTTAAAAATCAGACTGGGTATGGTGGAACACACCATTAATTCCAGCACTTAGGAAGCAGAAGTAGGTAGAGCTCTGTGAGTTCCAGGCCAGCCTGGTGTACATAGTGAGTTCCAGAACAGCTACATAGTGAGACACTCTCTCAAAACAAAACAAAAAAACCAACTTAAATTGGTAGGAGAGCCCAGTTCTTCTGGTTACTAAAAGTCTTCAATTAGCTGTATTTTATTAGCCTATAAAAGGATATTAGAACTGTTCCAAGCTGGGGTTTCCTACTTAAGAGAGCTGAGTGGAGCCAAGACACTAGGAAGACTCCATGACCGAGGCACCTTACAGGAAAGGCGTATATTTGGGGTTTACAGCTTCGGAGAGTGAGTTCATAACCGTCACAGTGGGAGGCGTGGCTGCAGGCAGGCATCGTGCTGCAGCAGTAACTGTGACCTTAGATCCTTACCTGCAAGTACGAGGCAAAGAAAGTTAACTAGGAATGATGTGAGCTTTAAAAGTCTCAGAGTCCTCCCCCATTGACACACCTCCTCCAATAAAACCATACCTCCTAATCTTTCCCAAATAGCTCTACCAACTGGGAACCAGATATTAAATTATATGAGCCTGTAGGGTGCATTCTCATTCAAACAGTCATCCTGCTCTTCCAGAGCGCCTCGTGTGATGGCTCACAGCTGCCTGCAGCTCCAGCTCTTCTGGTATCCACAGGACCCGCACACGCATCACCTACACTCACACAGACACATGCACAGAAATGAACTGAGCATGGCCATTTGAGTGGGTGACACTGTGGCAGGTAGAGATAGCAGGATCCCCAGAGCTTTCTGGCCACCAGCCTAGTTCCAGGGTCAATGAAAGAGCCTATCTCAAAGGTATAAGGTGAAGAGTAACAGAGCAGGGCGTGAGATATCCTTCACATGTATACCAAGCAGACACATGCACATATACCATACATATACACACACATATGGTGATACTAAGAACACAGAAAAGTGAATACTAAATAATTTTAAATGGCAACACAGAAAAATTTATTTCTCAGATTAAGAGTATATTAAGGAAAATTTTATTTGAAGAACCCTGGGAATTAAAAAAGCTAATGTCACAGAAGCAGAGAGTACTGGTTCCTAGAGACTAGAAAGGGGAGAGACAAATAAGGGTAGAAGGAATATAGAGGCTGAATAACCAATATCAAAATATAGTCACATGAGTATAAACACCACAGCACAGGTGGGTGGTGGTTATAGTTTACAGTGGCTTATTATATATAGGTATGTTCTTTTTTTTTTTTTTTTTTTTTGGCAGGGTCAAATTGGTGTCCTATCACTGAGCTGTATCCCCGAGCCCTATTATATACTTGTGTGGCGCATTCATCACATGCATACAGAGCCCAGGGCAGGCTGGCAAGTATCCCTCCTTTATCACTCTGCACCTTACTTTTGCCTTAAGACAGAGTCTTTCATTGAACTAGAAACTGGATATTTTGGCTAGGCTGTCTGGCCAACAAGCTCTTGGGAATCTACCTGTCTGCACACTCTCAGTGCTGGGGTCACAGGCACAGTCAGCCATGGCCAGCTTCCATGGCTGCTGGGATTTGAACTCAGGTCCTCATGCTTGCAGACAAATGCCACTCACCCACAGAGCATCTCCATCTCCCCAAACCCTTATACAGTTTACAAAGGAAAAGAAGGACATTTGAAAGTTACTAGAACCAAGAAATGTTAAATGTTTAAAGAGATGAAAATGTGCCAGGAATGATGACACACACCTTTAATGCCAGCACTCGGGAGCCAGAGATAGGTGGCTCTCTGAGTTCAAGGTCAGCCTGGTTTACACATTGAGTACCAAGCCAGGCAAGGTTACATATAGTGAGACCCTATCCCAAAATAAATAAATAAGAGACAGCAGAGACAGGGTGGGGATACTGTACTTGCAAAATGCAAGTTGGGTAAAGGTACCTGCTATCAGTCCTCGAGACATGAGTTTGGTCTTCACAGTGGAAGAAGAGAATAGGTTCCTGCAAAGAGCTAGTATGGTATGATGCATACCTTTAATCCTAGCACTAGGGAGGCAGAGGCAGGCAGATCTCTGTGAGCTCAAGGCCAGTCAGATCTACATAATGAATTCCAGGCCATCCAGGGCTTCATAGTGGGACCTGATCTTTATATAAATAAGACTCTCAGGCTGGACACAGTTGTACATACCTGTGATTCCACATTTGGGAGGCAGGAAGATCACAGACTTTAGGCCGGCTAGGGCTATATAGCAGCACCCTGTCTCAAAAACAAAACGAAATAAAACTTTTGTTTATTTTGTGATTGTATTTTAAATACATTTCTCCCATTTTACCCTGTTAGCCTTCTCATATGATGTAGCATGAATTCTAATTGGTCTTAATAATAAAAACCCAGAGTCAGATCTAGGGGGGGCGGTGAAAGCTGAAAGATCAAAGAAGCAGAGTGGCCAGCCATTAGTTCCTATCTATGAAATCCTCAGACCTAATGGGGTATTCTGTCTCTACAAGTCATCAGACTGAATGCTCTGAACTTCTGTCTCCTTCCGCCTTATTTTCCTCTCTCAGCCCAGCTACATCCCTCCCGTCTCCACCTCCCTAGTGCTGGGATTAAAGGCACGGGATCCCAATTCCTGGGATCAAGGCCTCTGTTTCTCTTTTAGACTGATTCAATCTTGTGTAGCCCAGGGTGGCCTTGAACTTACAGATCAGTCTGCCTCTGTCTACCCAGTGCTGGGATTAAAGGTGTGTGCCACCACTGCCTGACCTCTATGGCTAACTAGTATGGCTAGCTTTGCCCTCTGATCTTCAAGCAAGCTTTATTTGTTAAATATCACCACAATATACCCTCCTCACTCTCCTTTAAATTCACCTCTTTTATCATCAGTTGTTTTTGTATGCCTATATGTATTTATATATGCATACATAATTGCAGATACAACTGTTGAGTCCATATAATATTACTTGTATGCATGTTTCAGCACTGACTGTTTGGGGCTGGACAACCATTTGGTGTGCTCTTCCCTGGGGAGGACCACCTCTTCCTCCCAATCCCAGCTTTACTCAGTTGCCTATAGTTCTCTGTGGAGGGTTGAAGCCTCTTGGGCTGGTCACTGTGTAGTTTAGCATGTCCATTGCTGTCATCCTTGTTTAGCTCACATTTGGGCAGTCATGTTGGGGCGACATTACTGCTATATACTAGGAAACACAACCTCATGGCAAAGTTCTGGATCCTCTGGCTTTTGCCATCTTTCCACTCCTTTAAAACTTTTCTCAATGAAAAGTAAAAGAATAGATATAGTGTGATTTATTACTCTTTTAGCTTTTTGACTCTTTTGGTGGTCCACCACCCAAATCCCAAATAAATCACACATGGATGCTTATTCTTAGTTATAAATGCCCGGCCTTAGCTTGGCATGTTTCTTTCCAGCTTTTCTTAACTAATTATTCTGACTACCTTTTGCCCTGGGCGTTTCCTTTTCTTACTTCTGTATATCTTACTTTCACTCTTGCTCCATGACTGGCTGGGTGGCTGGTCCCTGAGGTCCTCCTTCCCTTGTTCTCTCATTGCTCCTTCTATTTATACTCTCTGCCTGCCAGCACCCCGCCCCCATCCTTGCTCGTGTCTCTCTATTGAACATTTAGCACTTTATTAGGACCATCAGGTGTTATGGACAGGCAAAGCACCACAGCTTTACATTTGCTTAAGGAAACACAGCATAAACAACAGTCACACACCTTAAAATAATATTCCCCAACAAATAGGTAGCAACTTCAGTGGGCATGAGCAGTATAAAAAGAGAAAAATCTGCTGAATGACATTTGCAATTTTGGAGCTATACAAGGTTTTTGTTGCCAGAGGCTTGCCAGGAAAAAGGTAAAGTGAACTACCTTGGCAGTGTAAATCAGGATGCAGTGCAGTGCATGAAAAGAACTTGCAGGAAATGCATCAATATTTTCCCACAATTTTATTTAGAGGGAGAAATAATGGGCAGAGTTTTTTTGCCTTTCCCAGTTTTTCTGTCTTTCCTAGATCATCTAAGCTGGGTTCTGAAGGGATAAGCTGGTCAAAGAGGCATAGAAAATGAAGTAACTTATCCTGAGCTACAAGCAAAATGTTATTTCTGTTTGTTTTCTCATTTCTCTAGTACCACAAAATCAGGTACTTCCATCTCCATGGAAGGGTTGTTGTTGTTGTTGTTGTTTTTACATTTTATTTGTGAATAGAAGTCGGGGGCAACTTTGGGAACAACTTTGTTAGTTCTCTCCTCCCACTATATAGGTGCCAGGGATCTAATTTAGGTCATCAGGCTTGGTGCAGGCACCTTTACCCAGTGAGTCATCTCACTAATCCAGTGTTTAATTTCATAGAGTGCTAGAGACAGGCTCCCTCTTGAATCAGGGAGCCAAGTAAGGCATCAGCAGAAGTCAGTTCTTCCACCAGAGAGTAAGCATGGTGTCTTGATGTCAGGGGTGTGGTCCAAGTCAGACATACATTAATCAAAATGGATTGATAATGGTGACTAGAAGTAGAATGCCACATGGTTGATGCCTTCTTTAATCTTGACTGTCCTGAGATTTCTGCTCTCCTTCCCTGTCTGCTCCCTCTGAGCATCTGTTTTATGCCCCTTCACAGATCACACTCTGTCTTCCTAGTCCTCTACATTTCAGTTGTTGACTGGAATGGTGGCAATGCTCAGTGCTTCAGAGAAATATCATGAGTGACAGTCATGGTTACCATGACACCAGCCTCTCTTCTCTGAGCGTCCTCCTTGTCCCTCTTGTATTCTTTCTTGTAATTAACTGTCATTTACTCCATGGTGCCATTCATACACCAGGGATTGGCTATAGTGTTTATCCTATTCCTTCATTTGCTTTATGGAAGTAGTCTCTGAGTTCTGCTTTATGATCTAATAATTCTTGCTGAGTTACCCCAATAGCCTCCAAGTAGAATTCTCCATGC
Source organism: Ondatra zibethicus (assembly GCA_004026605.1). Lineage (NCBI taxonomy): Eukaryota > Metazoa > Chordata > Mammalia > Rodentia > Cricetidae > Ondatra > Ondatra zibethicus. The sequence goes on from PVIU01028947.1 coordinate 17,227, forward strand.
AATCTTGAATATTACCATTCTCTTTCCTATTATGGCCAAATCTGAGCACATTACTCCCTGCTTAAATAATTGGAGAGCGCTGCAGATAGAACTCAAACCAGTTAGCTTAGCATTGAGGCTTTGCCTCTACCTCCGTGTCCTTCTGCTCCTTCTCTTACACTGTGCCTAGCTTTACACCTTAATTTTATCCCTGTACAATGCGGACAATAGTTTCTATTGCATAGAGTAAATAAAAACTTTCAAAACTGTCTCATGCCTCCTTACGTTTGCACACACTGATTTTGTTGTTGCTATTTGGTTGGTTGGTTTTATTTTTACATATGCTATTCTTTCCAGATGGCTAGTTTCCATTTATCAATATTCAGGTCAAAAAGCCAAATACTACCATTCCCTTGTGTTCCAGCTTCCTGTGTGTCATAGTTAGGGTCTCTATTGCTGTAAAGAAACACCATGGCCACAGCAACTATTATAAAGGAAAACATTTAATTGGTGTGGCTCACTTATAGTTCAGAGGTTCAGACCTGATGGGGAAGAGCCACTAGCCAATCATATCAATCAAGTTGGGGTGTGGCTACTGGGATCCCAGGTAGAAAATCGAGAGAACTCAGGTACGCGCTCTCTCCATGCGGTGTCCGCCAGAGGGATTGGATCGTGACTTTGGTAGAGTGAGCTCCCCTTTTTTCCTTTCATTAAAAATACCTGTTTCTATTGAAAAAAAAAGGGATATTTGGATGAAAGATTGTATTTATGAGTTACTGCTTTTAGACAATTATATTGGTATAGATTTTTGTATATTGATAAAAGTTAAATTATATTGAATATTGTATACATATATGCTTCTACCTCCGTTTGAAACATTGTTTATGTATTGACATATATATATTTACCATACTGCAATGTACATTACTACCTCCGATTAAGATACTTATACATTGTCTATGTTTGAAAGTCATCGTCCTCATTTATTGCACAGTTGTTTATTATCTTAGTCTTTAAGTTAGATAGGTATTGAGAATTATAGATCAGT